>VYXH01005309.1:71929-91107 GCA_013397275.1 Burhinus bistriatus
GCCGCTCTCTGCAGGTCGGCAGCGGCTGCAACCCCCGCTACGCTGCTATCATCATCATCATTATTGTACCCCTTCCTGTCCCCCAGCAGCCAGAGGAGACAGCTCGGGCGGGGGTGTGGAGGGCTCCCACCAAGGACGGGTCCTGCTCGGGCAACAGCCACCCTGGAAGGAAGCGCTCGGGGTACCGGGGAGCCAGGAGTAGCTCCTGCTGCTCCGCCGGGACGTGCCCAAGCCTCCGGGGCGCCTGCCGCCCCGAGAGCCCGTGGGGGATGCTGTCGGAAAGGGTGACAACTTTCAACGGGGGCAGAGCGAATAGCAGGCTGCAATTAAGAGCTGACGAAAGCCGTTTCCTCTATGTTGGTTTTGGGTTTGTTTTTTTTTTTTTTTTTTCCTTCCCTTTTTTGGCTTTTGCAAGAGCTCTTGTTGCAAGCTTCCTGTGCAAAAGCCTGCCTCCGCCACATTCCCAGCAAAACTCTAGTTGATTCCCCGGCCCCCCCCATATTGAATCACCGTGTTAGAAATGTGATTACAGCATCCATCACATTTAAGCACATAAATCTCATTAAGCACTGAAGTAACCGTACTCATGCAAGTCTCCTGAAGCATGCAGCTCAAATTTCCAGAACAATTGAGGATATTAAATCATACCTCAGTACCAGAGCAATCTTATATCCTGCTGAAGTCTCTCAGATGTCATGCTACGCTAAAGGGCGCTTACTGATAAAATGGTGTCTCTGGGCCTGTGAGCTCTGGCTCAAAGCAGGGCACACCAAAAGGAGTTGAAGGTTTTTGTAAGTGACAGTAACAAAACCCTGCAGCTGCTGCGCGTTGAGGGTACGCGTTAACTGTTGAATGTCACTGCTGCACTGGTGAGGCTTAAATTTCAGCTCACTTGGTGTAATTTTATGTCTTCGCTTTGCAACTGATGCTTCCCTGAGAGTGGTCAGAAGACAGCTTTTCCTGTAAGAAATAAGAGGGGAAGGGACGTGGATTAAAAAAATAGCAACCCTGCCAAGACATTTTTAGACCTGTTAAATGTATTCTGCTATCACTTTACCACTGAGCTTCAAAGAAAAATATCTACAGAGCAAGCGGAAAGTCTCCTGGGGAATTTGATTGACAAGGGCATTTTGGTAACGGTTCCAGCTCAGGAATGTCACCCTTCTACAAGGGATCTCCCACGTGGGTCCAACCATCAGCTACAACAGGAGCTCCCAGCACTCTGCCGCATCTCTTTCTGTGTGCAGGAGACGGCATAACTGTCTGGCTTGTGTACCATGTCCTCATGTACCAGTCTGAAATCCCTGGTGTATCACCAGTGGATACATATTTGAGAAGGCTGACTTTCAGCAGTGGCACAAAGCTGCACTTTCTCGGAAGTGCAGCAGCAGTGTTTAGATAGATCCTGGCTTTGACGTAAAGGAACGGTGGCCGGACCTTGATTGCAAACAGAGCTCCCGTGACTCTTTAGATAGGGTAGTTCAGCTGCTCACTGCAGTCTGGGAAGTGCTTGCTGGCACAGCAACTTCATGCTAAAATGTTTTATCCCCCCACTCAGCCAAAATTCACGTGTGCTGCTTTTCTCTGCTCTCCCACAGATGTGCAGGTAGTACCAGCAGTTACAAGGGCATTTGAGGATTCACTGCACTCATTCCTGCTTCTCTCTGCAGTACTTTTAAAGACTGTTTCCTCCAGTAGGAAAATAAGAATAAGTTTGTTATTTCCTTCCTCTCCTCCGTGTTGCTTTGCTCCTGGACTTTCTTTCCAACAACTATTCCTTCAGCCAAGCAGAGGGGAATTCTACAGCTTTTTCCAGGATTCTGTTCCGAGATACAACTTTTTTTATCTTCCCACAGTTTCCTGTTATAAAATGGCATTTCTTCAGTGACTAGGGAATACTGGAGATATTTCTCAAATATAAAGCTTGATTTATGACTTCAGTTAGCCCCAGTGAGAGACTTAGTTTGACTGCTGGGCCATGCAAGCTCCCATGTCACCACTGAGGCTGGATTAAGGCTGCTGGGGACTGCTCCCTGGCTCATTGGGCTGCAGTCCCATCATAGGATGTCTCTGGACACCCAATGACTGCAGTGCAGGGATCCATAAAGAAATATGCAACCTCTAATCTTTCTCCTCTGTGAGACAGTGTTAGCTAGCGTGGCTTAAAAATATTTGGAGATGTGTGTAGACAGAAACAGGCAATGCAAAACTGATGCATGATGAATACTTAGTGCCTTATACATCTGGAGTTTTAGAGACAGAAAATACAGCAGGAACTTCCTAGAGTTGGCCAAGAAGGGAGCTGGGCTTTTTCCTTTATGTATTATTTGAAGGAAAGTGAGTTTTAGTGTCTGTTAGCCTTCGGACCCAATAATTTCCAGGTAGCCGAGTTAATTTTGTTCTAGTCTCCACCTCCTTCTCTTACTGCATCAAAGTTCTTGAAAGCACAAGTGTTTTGTGTGCACCAGAGAAATTAAAGTGCCATCTCCTACCTGCTTCCTCTCGTCATCTCCCCTTGCCGCAGGCACTCACCACTCAGTTACTGTTGTCCTTGGCACAGTTGTTAAGCCAGGTTACAATCACAGACTTTCACTCAGGTGTCGTACGTGGAAATAACCCAGTATAGGAAAGTAAAGGCAGCACAAAGATGTGCTTTTTGTAGTGGGACACATCTTATTTGACTTGCAGCACAACAGGCCTTTGTCAGACTACTCTGTAGAAGAATAAAGCCAGCCTAAACCACGATGTTTCCCCAGCAGTCTTAGGGGCTGATGAGAACTATTTGCGCAGGTACTCTCACATAGGGGATTCCCAAAGACAAGGTATTTACATTGCAGGAGGCCTTTCCACTCCCCGTCTGCCATTAGATGGCAGCAACTGAATGCGGAATGCGGGCACGCAGCTCTGCAAGTCCTATTTATCCCGTGGCTTGTGCAGGGATTTCAAGCTTTTCACTTCTAGGTCAATGGTTCAAATCTGGCCCAGGTCAGGAGAGGCCAGAGATCTTTATAATCCGACAGCTGCTCAGCGTTCTGTGTGAGAGCAGTCTGCGGGTCTCTGTTTCTGATCCTGTGGCTGAGTCCCATCTCATCACTGGCACTAATTGGCACCCCTGCTTGACACACCAACAAAAAGGCGGAAGATGCTCCAAAAAGACTGAATTTCCTCCGTGCACTCCAGATGATTTGACAAAGGGGAGCACTCATCTCTGTGCACAAGCCTGCCCTCAGTAATGAAGCCAGAAGAATGTGTTGGCCCCGTTCCTCCTGTAAGCAAATAACTGCCCAAAATGATCTCATTCCGGACAGGAGGGTGACAGTTGGGGTCTTTCAGCAGATAAAATTAATTTGTTATTAATTTGGGATATGATATTCAGATAGACTAGTGATGGCGCAATGAAATCCCGTCAAACATGTTGTAACACGTATGTCATTTACAGACGCTCTAACTGCAGGGAAAAAACTCCATCCAGAACTGCCTTAAAAGGTGACCTAATTTGGAAAAGAAATCAGATACTGAATTTTCTCACGTTAGAAGATACCTCACCGTGACTCCTTCCCTTACAAATTTAAAACCCTATGAGGGACTAGAGCAACTGAAACTCTCCAGAGAAACCCATGAGATAAGAAATGAGCCTAGCAAGCATGTGATTGTGATATAGTTCAAGCCTGTGTGTGTATCACTTATCTTGTTCTGTTACGATTTGAGGAGCATGTCACTACGTAAATCCCTTTGGGCAGCTGGGCACCCCTCCAACACACAGATTTCCCTTGCTGCTAATGAATCAGCCTCTTTTGCTAACTTACCTCCAAAGCTCGTTTACTTGGAAACCAAGGGAGCTTAGGGAACAGGGTTCTCTCCGTGCATAACAATGACCTATTTTAGATACTTCTACTCACGCGGTCATGGAGAAGGGGCAGCAAGACAGAGTACTTCTATCCAAGAGGCATTTCCTGGAATCGGTCCTAAGCAATGTCGGGCCATTTCCATTTTGAGACCTGACATTTCGTGGTGCCAATGCCTCCACACAACAGAAAATGCCGTTGTGAGCCAGGGATGGGTTCCAGCTGCCTCATTCCAAGGACGCGTACCCAGGCCCTCTGCATACGTGGTTATTCTCACAAGCAGCCCTCTTCCCGCAGAAACTGATGACACAGAATGGGAACACTTCACGACACTTCCAGAGCAGGATGACAAATGAGACCAAAGGCATGTTTTCCACCTCTGTGCAGGTTTAGATCGCTTAGCTTTCTCAGGTATCATGAGCAATATGGTAAGGGAAACTCAGACATGCATTAAGGATCTGTCCTTCCTCACCAAGCCCTGTGCTGCTAGATTGCTACCTGCGCTGCACTAGTGGTGTAACTCTATACGACACCACAGGAAAGATGCTTCTGGTACTCCAACACTGAATGCTTGAAAACTGGAAATTTTTCATGTGCTGTCTTCATCTCTAAGACCTGAGCCCAGAAAGAAGCCAAACACTTTGTGGTTTTCCCACAGTTAGTGTCCTGAGGCAAAATGAGAGGAACAAACACATTATAATGCATTCATTTTGTATTATATTTAACCCAAACCCCAAACCTCACCAGCCTGAGTACAAGGCTCAGATCCCAGACTGGAACCCTGTGGTTTCAGCCCATCTGTGGTTGATAGCTTGCAAGGCCAGAAAGAAACATTGTCCTGTGTGACTCAAAGGACATAGTAAGTCTTTAGATCAACTCCTGGTTGAACTGCAGCATTTCTGTCAGAAAAGTACTTGGCCTACAAAAAAACCCGCCAGTGATGAAGGAGAATCAGCCACAAGGGTTAAGAACGCATCCAGTATGCACTTCTTTTATGAGGCTGAATTTGACCGGTTTCAGCTTCCAGCCCCTGAATGCAGTTACATCTTTATGACTATATAAGCTAATTTCCAAACTGACCATTCCCTACTTGTGGTTCTCCTTGAGTCCCTCACCTTTAGGCAAGCAGATATGCTTCCACTCACTCATGTGGCTCTCCTCAAAACTCACCCCAATTAATTAACATATTTCCAAATAGTGTGCTACTGAATGGGGCCCAATATTGGGCAGTAGTGCTGAATCCAGAGAGAACTGAACCTATCCGCACTGGCAGCAGGCTTTGTTTGTCAATCCAGTGACCATTTTAGCCCTTCTAGACCTCTAAAGACTGGCACATTGGCTCGTGGGTTTTCGTAACTAAAATGTTGTGTGGTTGCATGTACAACAGGAGATTGTCCGTGTATTACAGTGTCACTGTCAGCCAATCAATAGATTACTGCCTGTAAGCTGTCAACCCAACTGGATACTAAGTTAATTTGAAAGGACCTGTTTTTCTGAAATAAACGTTCACTGCTGCTAATCACCCAGGTATTTTCATTCATGAGTCACCTCTAAGCTCTTCCTTTATTTTGACTAGTAACACTTTACCAGCTCTCTTAAACAGGGACACATAGCACAGCTTTTTTCCCGTTCTCCTGGAATATCCCTGTTCTTTGCTGCCCCTGCAGGGTTCGTTTCTCACCATCACCCAACAGCTAAGGCTACTGAGTAAGATGAAGAGAAAAAAAAATAATCAGAGTTTTCCTAGCTACCAAGAAGTAGCTACTCAGTCTGCTTCATCTCCCAAATTTACTAATGGCAACACCAGATATGCTCTGTTCAGATAATGTAATTTTTAGTGTTAAAAAGGGAGTCATCTTCCTGACCCCTGAAAATTCAATAGGATGTCATGATTCTTAGTCATCTTAGCACGTTTAATTTAGCATAATTGCACCCAGGTCAAGAAACAAGGTGACTGTATTTATGCTAAGCATTGAAATTAGTTCCCTGTAGTGCACATCAGAACATGAGGTAAAAGCTGGCAGTACTCAGTCTTTCTCTGGTTCCCAGTCTGTAGCGACCACTTCAAGACAACTTGCAGAACCATTCAAGAATATCTTACACCTAAAGTGTCTTGATACAGGACATGGCCTTGTGACTGGTAACTCTCATCTCTGTTTTTTTAGGTGCTTGGAGTATGATGGAGGTGGCAGTAGGAAAGCTTTGTGCTGGGATGGAGCAGCTCCAAAAGCAGGTAACAGGAGCATCATTTCTGCCATTCAGTTCTGCCTGGGAATGATACCTTAAGTAAGGCGGTGATCCTTTTACTGTGTATTTTTTGTAGCTGTTAAAATCTTTCAAAAACACTTAGTTTTGCAGAATGATGGGTACCATTAAGTATATTCGAAGCCACATCATTGCCCCCAAGGAAGAGAAACAAAGCTCTTATCCAGCATCCTTTCCCCACAAATAGATGTCTCTTACTTAAGGGGAATTAAATCTAGATGGTTATTCCTTAGGGCACTGCTGCGCTGAGGTGATTTTATTAAGTGACTCACAAGTGATCATTTTGAAATGTCTTTCTAGTTTGTTAGGATATTTCCTCAGGCAACTGTTTCATGCTTGCCTTTTGCCGATCTGTATTAGGAATCTTTACATTTGATTTCTTAGCTGTTTGCTACTGCAAATAGCAGCAAACGTTCCTGTCTGAACTCTTTCCAGAAAAGCTGAATCCTTCTGGAGAAAGGATATGGGAAGTTCAAGCAATATTGTTTAGCAAAACAAGGTATGCAAAGTGATTTGGGCAGGTCTAAATAGCAGAGGAAATTAGTCAAGGGAAGAAGAAATCCCTTCACTCCCAAGTTACCAATTATAGTTGTATCCAGTGCAGTTATGGCTAGGAGTCATTAGAAGCTAAGGATTGCTTGGTGGCATCTGGAATGAGTTGTTGGTCTCAGTCCAGCTCCTGCTTGACAGGTGTCTCACAGATCACGGTGAGAAACAGCCTCAAGCTTGGCCCAAGCCTACAAGTCTTAGCAGAAAACACAGGGCTTAAAGAGGTCTATGAAGACTGAGCACAGACATGTTCATTCCCCAAAAGAGGCTTTTAAAAAGGTTAGTTACAGCCATAGACTTTCAGGGGCACCTTTTCAAAGTCATTGGTGAACAATGCAGGTGTAGTTTGTATACCCTGTCTCAATACCTGCCAAATGCGTATGCAAACTGCGCATAGTTGTTATGCAACTGCATTTTAATCCCCAAATATCCCAACGCAAAACTCCCAAGATAGCATGTAGACATTTTAGAAACCATGGGAGGTACCAAGCTCAAGCCAACTCCATGGACTTTGAGATTGACTTAATGGCATGCTTTGTACTTCTGAGACAGAGATGATCAGAGAAAAAACTCAAGCAGAAGCCTTCTTGGAGAGGAATGTAGCTACAGCCTCCCTAGCCAGAGGAGGCTTCCTGCTACAGGGCTAGTGTGAGCACCACTTGTCCCCAATACACCCCTGTGCTAGGAGGCATGCTCTCCTTGCTAGTGTCCTGCAAGAATGCTGCGACGAGGGAAACGGAGAGAGGAGGGGTTTGCCATTTGCCTATGCCCATGTGCCACAAGCCACTGTCTGGTTTCCACCCTTATGCATGTGGCCTTCCTCCTCTCCACTCCATGTCTGAACAAGATCAAGGCACACACCAGTAGATCTCTGACAACACCCTCAAATATTATGCTCTTTACTCAGCCAACCCTTGGTCACCTGGGAGAGCAACATATTACCATTGCTATGGAACAGACATACAGAATTGTTACAGATTACCTTTTAAGAGCAGAATCTGTGAGTTTTGTAGCAGGGGAGACGTATTAGTAGCATGAGAATAATAGAGACATATTTTCTTCCTCACTAATGCCGTCTATCCAAGGATCCTCGAGCAATTTACAGCCTTCCTCAAGCAGATTATTTGTTAAGTAGTATTATGAAAAGAAGATAAATGTTACATAAATGTCCTGATTTTGCTGTTATCGGGCCCAAAAAGGCAGGTTATGGATCCAGACTCAGTCTCCTTCAAACTGCAGGACAGTGCAAATACCAAGTTTTTACTTTTCCCCATCAATTACCGTGCACTCACAACCTCCTTCCTTGGGTTGCACAGCCAGCTGTGGGCCTGCACACCAGCAAACTCTTCCTCACCATATCATTTATTTGTGCAAGCCCAAATCTGACAAACTCTCCTCACGGAAAACCACCAGCAACAACTTTTCCAGCACTTTCAGTTCTATTTCAGTTGTGACTTTTCTCTTTTTTCTCCCACACACCAAGCAAAGCACCAAGTTCCCTCTAGTTTCTTTTCCCCATCAGTGTATTCTCCTCCACAGGCAGGAGAAGGGGACAAACACTAAAGTCCTGGGCAGAGCTCATCCTTAGCCTCTGCAACGCTGCTCAGAGCATCTCACCTACAGGAAGAGAGAAACGAGGGGAAAAACTCCTGCTCTGCAGCTGAGGTGCAGCTTGTCAGCCTTTTCACGTGGTAAGTAGGTTTGCAGCTGCCTGCTACAGCTCTGCAACAGAGGATGATCAGGTTAATTTGGGGCTGTGCCAGGCTCTCCTGAAAAAAAAAAAAAGAAAAAAGAAAAAAAAAAAGGTATTTATTTATAACTGGCTTGTGAGATGGAAAACTGGTTTCTATATTTATTAGAAAGTGCTCCCAGCAGATTAACCCTGGCAGTATCGGGCTTGGGGACTTCTTGGGTTCTTTTTTGAGTATGAGCTACTACATTTACCGTATTTCTAGGTCTAATCCTCCACAGATCTAGGATCTGATAGCACAATTATTTACTTTTTAGAGAGGGCCTAATTTATTCTCAACCCCTCAGAAGATCCAAACTTAGAATTGTACAGTCTGGAGGAAAGGTCAACAGGAACGTCCAATGTTTTGCTGAGTCTTACTTTAGTTTTGAAAAAGAAAATTAGTGTCTGAACACACCCTTGATGCAGTGTGCTGCAGCCATAGGTACCACGTGAACCCCTGTCCTATGATACTATGGCAGGACCAATTCTGCCTTTTGAGGCCAAATTCAAGGGCATGTTCCTATCTAAACAGCAAGGTCAGAAACATTGCATCGGATCTTTTGGGGGATGCACACTTCAAAGTAGGTTTGCCCAAGTACTTCCCATGGCTGGTAAGTCACTAGATGCATCCAGCCAGGCAATGCAGTAGCTGCAATGTTCACGTGCAGAAAACAGCTGGATGCAGGCAGATACTTCGCTCACAGCTGCTTCTGGAGCTGCCCTACCAATGCAATGCAGCGTCTCTGGAATCAGTCTTCTGCCGTCATTGCACAAAGGCACAAAATATCGTGAGAGGAGGGCTGTCACACACGGGTGCAGATTGAAGGAATAAAGCTCATTATGCAGATATGTCCCAGTTCCAGCCTGGGTAAATTACATTCATCATATTTGCATTTCTGTTGCTTCTTCAAAGGTGTGCAGTGCCTGATCTCTACACTGCTGCAAACTGCCGTGCCAGGCTGTGAAAAAGCAGTGCTGTAACATTCAGTTCCAGACACTGGTACATTCCAGGAGCAGGGGACACTATTTCTGTGTATTTCCTTCTAGCCAGACCAGCTGAGCTTGTTTTGAACCTGACTTTCTATTTGTGAAAGACTTTGGGGATACTTGGCTAAAAAATATACACAGATCTCCCTGTACAACCTGGGTTGCATTCCGCTTGTGTTACATGTAAGGAAACTGAGACACAAGGAGTTCTATCTAACTTAAGCAAAGCTACAGACATATCAGCAGAAGACTACAAGCAGAAAAAACATTTTCCTTGTTTAAACTCTGTAACCCCTAGATTATATCACCTTCCATTACTCCATTAGTCCCTTCTCCCTAATAATGAGGAACATTTTTCCAGGCTCAGACTCTAACTTGCAGTGTTCATATACGCCATCGTGCAAGGAGATCTCATCCTGACAAGGCAAGCCCAGATAGTCCACCAAACTAGCTTAGAAATCTTATTACATGCAAGTATATATATGTAACATTACAACACCAGAGACAAGTATCATTCTAGGAAATCTTGTTTTTTCATTTGCAGGCTGGAGAAGGGGAAAAGATAGTATGTTCTTGCTTGCACGCCACCACTCTTTTTGTGCATGGAAACGCTTGGTTCCCGAATGCAAGAAGTGCACGTGTCAGTTTTGCAAGTGTGGGTATACAGTCCACGTGCTGCCTCTAAGTCTCATACCAGCATACTGAGAGTAGCCATCACGTCTTAGCTTTTCAGGAATCTGTACCCTCAATATTACCCAAACCTCTCTGTACCTCTGGCCATAAGCAGAACTATTGGTTCCCTCTACTAGCAGTGAGCAGCTTGTATTAGATTCAAAACCTTTCTGATTCAGAAACAATGAGAAGTCATAGCACACGATACATGCTACATAGCTATTTAAACTGTTCACCAAAAAACTTTGATATGACCCTGAAGGATATTGGCACTGCTGCACACTTCGGAGGGAGCATGGTCCAGCTGTTGAAAAAGAAAGGGGAGGCAAGGCAAAGCTTACATTTACATGTGCTGCTAGTCTGAGCAGCATTTTAGTCTCCTGTGTCTCAATCTTCTCATTTCTGCTACCAGGATAATTACAATTAACAATTGAGCATGTTCTGTTGGAAAGTTTTCTGAAACACTTGAGTGAAAAAAGCTGCAAACACATGAAAGATTGCATTTATGGATCTTTATTCCATTAGTAGCTAGCTTCTGCCACAAATAGGACCCAAACCAGCTTTGATATCTTAAGGCAAGGTCTATTTATGTATCTGTGTGCTAAGCAAAAAACCAAGAGTCCTTGAAGTGATGGACAAAGAGGTTTCTCTGTTTGGAGATCCTGGCTAAAAATGAGAACCAATCAGCTGAGCACCATGCGTTTAATAGTCCCCTGCGCCACAAGAGAGAGACACTGTGGTGAATGGACCCTGCCCTGCACTGCCCAGAAACTCTGAGCTGGCAGCAAAGCAGTTCGGTGTAATGAGAACCATAATAGGTATGTGGGCCCTGAGCTTTCCATATTTGTGACACTCTGTTTGGAGCCTGTGGCAGCAATGTCAGTAGTACATTACATCTTGTGATCTGCTCTGTAATAATGAGCCTGAATGGACAGTGACATTAAGACCGGGGGGAAATGCTTTGCAGCATGCAGTTGGGGATGAAGGTAATAATTTAATGAGCTTTAGGAGAATTTGCACCCTTCCAGAAAACTCTGGCTGTGAATGAGCATTAAAACAACTTCCTTCCCATCTGTAACAGCAGACTATCACTCTAACTGAACAAATGCCAGGTCACAAGGCTAAAAAAAAGTACCAGAGAGAGTCTTGTACAGGTGCAAAAAAGATCTTGCTGAAGTTCTTACTTTTCAAATCCCCATATAATCAAATATTTTTCATTAACTTGAGCTGGGAGGTCCCTTCAAAAGTCCTTTAGTCCTTTGCAGTTTTTTCTAGCAAACTAGCTTAAAAAAAAAAAAAACTAAAAAAAAATAGGTAAACGTTTCAACCTTACTTCCACAAACAGAGCACCTCCTAAAACATTTCTTGAATACTGCAGACAGTCACTGTCTTGTCGTTGCCAAAATCTAGCTGTGGCTGCAGATGACATGCTATATCAATAGTATTGCAGTAAGAAAGTCAACTCCATCCCAGCCAAAACCATGACAACTATAAACCTCTCTTCTCCTCGCTTGCCCACTTAAGCATCCTTCGGGAATTTTTTGTTTGTTCTGTTGTCCATTAATACACTAGTTTAATTATCTATGTTGAAATGCTAACAAGTATGCAGAAGGACATGGGAAATTGCACTTCAGTTTAGGAAAAGCTTTCGAACCACAGAGATAATGAAGCATTAGGCCAGCATGCCTCCAATAATGGAGATCTTTAAAGGCATAAATACGAACACACAGGTAGCTACAGCAGAGGATGGATGAGGTGGCTTTCGGAGTTCCCTTCCCACTCCACAACTTGCTAACTAGCTATGGTAAGTATTGAGCAGTTACCTCCTGAAAGTAACAAACGATCAACACTTGGAGATACATCTTGAGTATTTTATAAATTGCAGTTAAACGCATTTCTCATTCTCAGACACTCAACTGAGTTGCTCTGTTTACTGAGCTATTGCACATCAGCTGAGCTACATAAATCTCTGCCTTTCACAGATAAGAGGGAAAATGTGGGCTGTGAGCATTGCTAACCCAGCGTAACTTGACTATTGTCTAAAGCTCCTGACTGCGTATGTCAAACTGCAACAGGCTGGATCAAACCCATTAAACATTAGGCAGGTAAGAGAGTCAAGGCAATTCATCCAATTAACCTTAAACACTTCTCTTCAGATGGGACCCAGTTAAAGCACTTATCTTTCTCTGCTGACTACAGAAGGAATCTGCCTTAAACACTGAATTTTAAAGGGCAGTAACCAGACAATATGAATGTTTAGCACTAAACAAAGCCTAGCATCACTGCACACCTCTCTGCTTGTATATGAGGAAGGCTTTTACTGCAGACTACATATTGACCACAACAGCCAAGCGGCTTCTGGGTTTGGCAGAGCTCATGCCTGCGGAATGAGTTGGGTTTCTTCTCATCTCGTTAACAACTATTTTGGCATAACTACTTATCTCAGCACTGCAGCTATGCAGGGAAGTTTGCATTTCACAGCAACACAGGGAGAGCTGCTCAAGGGAAATGTCCAGCATTTGCCCACATTAAAACCTTAATCCTCAAAGTTCACACAGTAAGTGCCTCGGCTCACCGTGTCTATTGCACGTGTCAATGGATTCTGTGCAAGAAGACACTGAAATCTGAGTGTTAAGCATTTGTTTCACAATGTTAAATTCAAAGATCCTTTTAAAGCAAGGAAAAAGTAAACCACACAATGAGATCTACTGATACAGCTTGGTAGATTTTGCCAAAGTAAAATATAGGTCACTTAACTCTTCCTTGTGCACTAGCTGTTTTGCTTGCCAGTATCTGCCCAACATCCTGCCGTGTCCCAGGCAGGAGAAAGTTCTCTGTCTACCTTTGCTTACTAGCAATGGAGCCTCTCCAGAAGTAGTACAGACACTTTCTTAACACACTAATTTTTCAGTGTATTATTTCTTCTTTACCTACACCCACAGAAAGTAATTCTCAAGCTCAAAATTAATCAGAAGTTAAAACCAGTGGAAACAGTGTACAAAGTTGGAAAGGAGCAGATTAACGTGGCATTAGAAAGGAGCAGAGTAACGCGGTTCAGTGCTGCAGAGAGCAAGCTGGATGTCAGAACCCAGAGCTGCGGTCACAGCAAGCATCGCCACACCACAATGGGATGTGGTCCTCGGCTGCTACAGCACAAAGTGCCTCTGGGCAGCAGCTGCTCTGCAGCTGGTGCAGGGCTGGCTCTCAGTTCCCTACATTCCCAAGCACACAGCTGCTCAGAGTGTGTTTTGGCAGTGTGTGTGGCTGACAGGCACACTAAGTTTGGCCACAGTGCAGGTGCAAAAGAAATAGGGGTGGTTGCAAGAAGCAGCCTTTTTTCTTTCCACCTCCAACCTCTGTGTATTGACCTGAAGAACAAAAGCATCAAGACTCTTCTTCAGACAGAGAAACCTCGCTTGTCCTTAGGCAGGACAATGCTGTTGCATAAGGCTGACTACAGCCAGCAAGAGAAGAGACTGGTTCTGGCTCAAAGTAACACAGCCCCATAAAGGACTCCCACACTCATCTGATCTCATGCATTTCCAAAAAGATTGAAAGTCAGCTGTCTGAGGGACATCTTTGGCTACAGGGACAAATGTCCTTCAGAGAATAAAATTCATTACAAGTTTCCAGAAATGCTGAGCTAACATGCTAAACCACTCGTAGTGAGAACATCCAATAAAGGCGATGTGTACACCACGGGGTAGATGGGGTAGGAGATGGTAAAGTTCTCCCCATTGCCTGAGAATAAGACACAGGCTAAGGCAGTCTGAAGACAACATTTTTAATTAGCTGCTTCTACTTAGGTCCTTAGGAAAGGGTACAAACTGAGGAACACTTTCTCCTCCTGTCCAAGCTTAAGTAAGGAGGTAAGATCAAATTGTAAATACAATCCTGCCTTGAACCTCACAAGTCTGCACTCCTGGCTCCAACTCTACTTACTGGCAAAAGTCCCACTGACTCCAGTGAGGGCAGAGATTGACCCCAAGACGGTCACACCTGGGGTTTTATTCATTCCATGATAAAGATTTGCTAAACTTGGAACTCAATCATGGATTAGCTTCCAAACAACACCCATGTTTGGGGTGGCTGGAGCTGAAGTTTCAGTGCTGGCCCTTCTCCATGGAACTGAAAGCCAGAATTATGATGATGACAATAAATATTCAGCACTTCATCTTCAAAGGGTTAGGTAGATGGTTCAGTCAGCGGCTAGCTAATCAATGGCACAATATGAACCATGCCATCAAATATTTATGCAGTATCTTTGCCAGCTACATATGAAGATAGTCAATGGGGTTGATAGGTATATTTATATTTATTTTGCCCTAAAGACTCCATTATTGCTAGATCCCCAAACCACAACAGTAGTGGTAATAAAAAGTTTTTTAAAAGGGGTGTTGTTATGACCTAGAGGCAGGCTGGAGGGGAGGTGTGAATGGATACTCCTAAAGAGATCACTTCTTACTTTGCATGTGGCTTTCTGAGCAACTCCCATGTCTCTCTTTTCCCTCATGCTAAGAGATTTGGCTGGAAACAGCTTCATCAGCTTTCTTGGCTGTTTGAGATATTTGCTTGGTGACCAGAAAGTGGCACAGAGGGATAATTGAACATGAACCCTTTAAAGGTCAGGCACACTCCCAGTAAATGAGCTATCAGAAAAGCCACGCTTCTGAGCAGCCTGTGAGAGGAATGAGCACTTTGCTAACCAACCAGGCTGTGAAACGAGGCTCCGTGGGAGCTTATGCTCTGGTTCTTTTAAGTCTGAAGCTTCTTGTCCAGAGGATCAAACTAGGTGCATAGAGAAATACAGAATAAGTGTCTGAGTGCAACAGATGCTGAGAGAAGACGCTTGTTCTCCTTTGTGGCTCAGGCAGGGGACGTTTGGCTGACACGCACCACTAGTCTTTTTAAGGAGCCGATTTTGCTATGTGCTTGGAGAGCTTTGGCTTTCACTCTCATCAATGACTTGAGGACATCCAGTATTTTGCAGGAACAGATCCTCCAGCAGGGTCAGGCTCTGAAGCATTTGATGTCCACTCCTTCCTTTGCTTTTAAACATGTCACACATCTATTTGAAAAAAGGTCTAGCTCACCGCAGGGCAAAACACCCTTAGGCCTTTTTCTGCTCAGTGCAGAGAGCTATGCTTTGCATTTACTCTTCAGTGCATCCCTGTGAATCACCTACTAGGTTGTGGGCTGGACTGGAGCAATCTCAAAGTGCCCTTTGCACTGTCTGCAGGTCAAGACCAACAAGAGGCTGTTCTACTTATATCAGAGTCTGGCTTAGATGACTTGAAATAGCCTCCTGAATCTCAGTAAAATCTAGCTTAATCCATCTCCTTTCCTTCCTTTCAACAGGCAGTTTGCATAGATTTCTTGAGCTATAGTCAATTCACAGCCATCTCCTCTCTGAAGCTGCTGTTGTCTTCTGCTTTGAACTTCTCCTCCTGAAAGGGTGTGCAGTGTAAAATGATCATGTTATAGTTGAGCCCTGAGCACTTTTTGGCTGGGGGCAGAGGGATGTCATGGCTTTATGGCAATTACTATAACCAGAGAGACTTCCCATCACTCATGGCAATTTAAGACCTTTCTTCTAAAAGATATCATCATAGCTCCTATACAAATAGAGGACTTGCTCCAGGAATTTTTGGATGTGATTCTCTGGCCTATGTTATGCAGGTCAGAGGATTTGGTCATAATGGTCCCTTCTGGCCTTAACATCTAATAATCTATGAATCATTTCATTTAGTCTTCTGATCTGGTCTCCATTATGTCACTAGCTCTTTTCAAAACAAAGCAAGGGGCCCATCTCTTGCAGAATGGAAGGAACAGAAAATCAAGACAGGAAGACCACGAAATAGAGGCGGTCACAAGCCTGTTATCAAGTACACCTCATTATCCAAAGACAACTGATAATTTTTTTCCAGTACTAGATGAAGTGAATTTATTCAGCTCAAGTGGCAGTTTGTAGTTAATGTAGCTTCCTGAATAGCTGTGACCTTGCAGCAATGTTAGGTTGATCTGTCTAAATGATAGACTTGGAGGAAGCCTGCTGTATACATCCAGGCCTGCAGCTGTGATTTATAAAAAGGCATGTCAAATATATCATAATTAACCGTCTGTGGACACAGTCATGAGTTCTGTTGACAAATCACAAGGAATGGGAGCTCAGAGGCACTCAGACTCGCTGGATAGTGAAGCTCTATGGGGGCTTCTTACACCTGATTGTGTAAAGTATATCACGGATGTATGCATATATATTGAGTCTCTTACTGTAGCACCAGTCAGTAAGATTCTCCCTGGCAGTTTATCAGGAAACCCTTTTAACAGGGTAATTTAAGAAGGCAAAGTCACTTCTTGGGGGTGATTACTCTGGTCATTGCCCCACAATGTCTTCTCTTACATTTCCTCAGGGACGTGAAAATCTGGTTTTGAAGCTGGAGTCACATAGAAGTGTTCCTGTCTAACACCTTCCTTTTGGGATCTTGCCCCAGCCAGCAAATATTAAGAAATGAAGCTTCACGATACTACTGTAAGGTAGGTCATAACGATCCAGAATGGACAGAGATAAGTCTACGGAGAGAAATAAGTACACTCTCTCTTTGCCCATCCTTGTGCCACAGGGCAGGGAGTATTAGTTTAGCACTGCACCTGGACCAGGACCAGCTTGTGTCTGGCCAGCTGGGAGATCGGGAAGCAGAGCTTAGCTCAGCCTGTTCCCATCTGCACAGGTACACCCTGGAAAGATAAGAGAAGAGGCCAAGGATTACAACAGAGACCTTGTGCTGTGCACATCATCCCATGTGAAATGCTTTAGCTCTCTGCTGCATGAAGCGCCCATCTTTCCCTCCCTGAACTAGGGAGCAGAAACATGTACCAGTGAAAGCCCTTAGAGCTTCTCAGCTACCTATAAAGTCATGCTGATTATCCCCATACGAGGAAAACCACCTGGCTGGGGAGTTCATTAAATCCTGGGAGCCTTCTGGAGGTCTCCTAATCATTTTCAAATGTCACGAAACATGAGAAACTGAACCAAAATCCTAAATAGCAATTGCTCAGATTGGGTCACAACTCCAGCCCAGCTCTAGGAAAGTCATGCTTTGCCTCCTCTACAGAGATATTTTGGAGATGCTCCTCTAGAGGCTTAGGAACTAAGAAGCATGAAATAAGGCACTTATAAGTGGTAACTCAATTCCATCTTCATCAGTAACAGGGAATTAATGGCTAATGATATTTTACCTAACTGTAATTACATATTAAGTACAGTAATGAATGAAGCTGAGAAAGATGAGAGGCTTCTTATCCAAAATTAACCAAATTACTCAATCTTCTTGCTTTGCTAAATAATTTATCAGCAACCTCATGAAAAAGGCTTGTTATACAAGTGATTTTTGCATTTTACTGCTTCTGCAGATACCACATGAAGGGCAGCATGTTTTCCACGGAAGTTCAGGGGTGCATTTGCACAGTTTATCTTTTGCAGCTGAATTAGCTGCCTAGGCCAATACTTGGGATAACTTATCATATCAGAGGGTAAGAAACCTGAGGTCTGACCTTAAATCTCACTGACAAAAAGGAAATGTCTTGGTCTATTCACATTGTCGATGTAAGCTGAGGTTTAAACAGGGTGTGTATTTTAAGCTTATATTAAACTTGATTAGAATCAAAATGAACAGCAGTTGACACAACGTATTTCTTGGGGTAAACTGTCTGGCTAGATAATGAGCACTACATAAAACTCACTGAAAATGTATTAAGTTTGCAGAACATTAAGTTAGTGCTGATTAATGTTCATCAGGAGCATCTCTCAGTACAGCAGTCCTCCTTCTGCTATCCCCATAGAGCTTCATAAACCACTAAGAACAACCAACTTGTTTACCTCCTGTTTATCTTCTCGCGAAGGCTGTACTGGAAGGATATCACCTCCCTGTACCCATGATTAATGGGTCTGGGAGCATAATGTGGATAGATCCATTTTCTGGAGAGATTCAGAGGCTTGACACTTACCAGCAAATAGGACTGTGGGATCCATTAAGTGTCACAGTGCAATGTGGGAATCCCTTCTCTGCAGAGAAAGCAATAAGCCCTTGGCAACTCTCCCACCACAGCTTTCTTAATAACAAAACATAGTATCAATCAGAACTTAGTTTATTTTCCAAGACCAGCATTGTGGCCCAGAGCATGGTCTCACCTACACTCTCCAGGAACAGACAGAAAATGGCCAAATTAGTTAAAACACAGGCTGGATCACAGGGTAGTAAGAAAGGAATTGGGTGGGTTGGTCCCAAGTTACCAAACTCCAAACTAATTTGAGTGGTAGCACCAGGAAAGCAGAGATCAGGATGTGGAGAGAAAGATGAGAACAAAGCCTTTGACTGTGTAAGTAGCTGCAACTTGACAACTCTCATTAGTGCCACTGAAGGAAACAGAAAGCTCCTGTGCACTCACACAAGTTTCTTCTTGATGACATGACTTTCACGTACCACAAGCTCCCCTGCTCTCCTTCAGGGGCTGTTTTACATCATTCCTCCCAGACTTGCTTGAGCCTGTATCAGACATACTTCCTCTCTCCATTCTCGCTTCACACGCACTCCTCCATTTCCTTTCACGACACCTCTCCACCACCCTTTCTTGCAGCACCATCTGTCCAGGATGGACTTGTCTGTGTTTTTCCTCAAACCAAATCCTTCCTGAGAAGCAAGTGCATGATTTTAGCGAGTCCAAAATAAAAAAAACAAGCTAATCATAAAAGGAAGTGGATCTTCCTTTCTGACTGTCCCCAGTTCAGAGTTCCCACCTGGCAGACATTTTCAACGCACTGCCAGAGGATTGTTTCATCTGTTGGATATGCATTTCACTCCACAAGCCAGTTTTTCCCCAGGTGTCTTTCACGCACAGCCTTCCATGCCAAATGACAACCTGCTGCCTTTGTGCGAGATAGTGGCGGTGGTTCAGAGAGAACAAGCTTGGAAGCAGCAGGTTAGAAGGAAAAAATCAGGGAGAGCTTCGAGATTGGAGGGGACTCATTTGAATCCATGCCATGAAACTCCAAATGCTTCCAATGATGGGGGGGGGGGGGAAAAAAAAAAAAAAAAAAAAAAAAAAAAAAAAAAAAAAAAACGAAAAAA
>VYXH01005309.1:99583-110564 GCA_013397275.1 Burhinus bistriatus
AAAAAAAAGCCTTTATAAAAAAAGGATTGGGTAGAAATAAGGGGAAATGCCAGATATCCCTTCCTGGGCTAAATCCTATGAGATGCTGAATACTGTCACCTCCTTATGAATAAGGCAGTTAAAACCCCAAGGTCATAGTTTAGTTTTCCTCATATTATCAGCCCCACACTTGCATTCAAGATGCTCTCTTTGTACCCAGGTACCAGCCTCCTGCTTCCCAATATTGGAGGTGGGGTTTTTTTACCCATTTATGAACAAAACAATGATGCAAGTGGGATCTCTGTCTATATATTGCAAAAAGCCACATCTGTTCCCATGCAGTGAATCACGATGGATTAGCCTAATAAGCTCTGCTGTAAATCAGACTCAAAGCATCTGTACTATGCTTAGGAAGAGCAAATGCAGGATACCTACAAAAACCAAGCTGTCTGGCCTTTTCCAGGCCCAAATCCATCCAGATAGCAGAACCACTGCTATCATAAAGCATGTGGGGGCTTTCCATCTCCAGTACTAGGGCTGTGTCAGTGTCCAGAACATGGACCCGATGTGACTCTTGAGTCCAACAGACCTGAACCTAAACCTTCATTTACTGTGCTAACGCACCTCAGCCTTTTCAACATACTGACCTGATTCTAAGACATGAATGCGACAGATAGCATTGCATGGAAAAGTCATTGCAGATGTCTGTTAACGCCCTCAAGGAGCTGTTCCTCTACCCGAGGTTACGTGTGGCTCTTAAACATACACAAATGAGAACATAACACATATTTAATTTCCACATTGTATATACTTTTGCTACCATCTCTGCTCCAGAGCAGTCAGGATCCAGTGTGGACATAGAACAGCACCTCCTTATCACAGAGAAAAGATTAATGAGCTTCAGAACAGAATTTCTCACTTGGAAGCATTTCATTAGGCAAGCTTTCTCCCACATGGAGAACATGATGCTGGAATGGAAATAGCTTAACCCATTTTATAAACTGGCATGAATCAAGGTAAACAGCAGGCATTGAACAGATTCCAGTTATGGTGTTGCATGCTTCACTTACTGGATGATGATATAATTTCATCACTGTTGATTAACTAATTTTGTTAGCATCTACAGTAGTCATCTATCAGTGCCCTGAGGTCTCCAATTATTTCTCTACCTACTTACACATTAGCCAGTTACCTAACAGTGACAAAAAAAAAAGACACCTGGTAGTTAAACTGCAATGGTGAAAATTGGAAAGTAGGAGTTTTGTCCCAGCTCTGTTACTCACTTGCTGCTTGTGACCAATTCACTTAGGCCACAGTTTCGTCACATCCACTAATCTGGGGAGTCCTGTTTCAGACAATCAAGATCTCCATCTGACATCAAGAGAAAATACAGCTAACTCAACAAATCAGTTCCTCAGTGCCTCCAAGTGAGCCCTCAAATGCAGCAGAGAATCCTAGAATTCAACTCTGTAATGACTCTTTTGCCATTTAATCAGATAGAACAAGCAGATATATCCAGCTTCCCATGCATTAAATGCACCGATATAGCCACCCAGGTACATTTCTTATATGGAGTCAAGAGGAGAGGTCATAGCTTTGCATTGCTTGGGGTTAGGCCACTTAACAGCCCTGAGGCCAGAGGAGCCCCCAAAAACCATACCCAGATGCATCTCTATGGTGAAGAATCCCACAACGTGCTGCCTCATGCAATGGGGGAGGGAAGAGCTCTGCAAAACAGGGACAATCAGTTTGCATGTCTACCTCACACAGACACTTGTAGATCTAATGAATAGAAACAGATTTTAGTGCCTTTATGGAAAAGGGCTGCACAACTCTCCATTCTTATGCTGTTGTCTAATGCATCACAGCAAGATGTAGTGTTTTTACAGGTTGTTTTTAATCCTGTAGCCTGATTAAAAGGATACACCGGTCCACCAAAAACTGTATGTGCTCTGAACAGCAAAGTTAAAAGAAGAACTTCATGCTGAAGCTAGAACAAGGTGAATCCTTTATACAGTGGTACCTACCCATGGTAAAATGTTCAAGCATGAAAAATGAAACCAGCTGAGTTTTGCACAAAGCCTTTGTGTGCGTCTGTATCTGATGTGCTCTGTGAATCTTTTGTCACAGCTCGAAGTGCTGTCCCCAAAGAGGGAAAACTTTTTCCCTTCCCTCAACTGCTTTATGGTTTTATTCTAATTTTACAACACAATCTGTGACAGCTGGTCACACGGTGTGTCTGGGTTGAAAAAGGGACCCTTTGCCAAGCCTCTACGCAATGTGCTGAGCTTAATGAAATGTGTCAGCTCCACAGTGAATCGTGCATTCATGGAACTGAATGAATCTGAATTTTCAAGGAAAACTTAAGGGATACATAACTGCACATAGCAAACCCCGGGGGAGTGGAGAGAGGAGAGAAATCCCAGAGAAACACTCACCAGCTCTACTAATAGCAAAATAGACCCTTATAGCTAGAATTTAATCAACATGGTTAGAGTCATAATTTAAAACTATCAGACACTGCTGAGGCCTCAGAGGAGAACAAGTACGGTTCAGTGGCTGAGTTAAAATGCTAGATCCCAGTGGTCTAGGTTATAGAGCAGCTCTGCCTCATCCATCCAGCACAATTCCAAGCAAGTCACATCATTTTGGGGCCTCTCTCTCCCGTTTATATAACAGGAACGAAAGTGCTTCTTTCTGGCTCAGTTTGCTTCTCTTATCTGTTGAAGTTATCAGTCCTGGAGGACACTGACCACTCCTGAACACACAGGTTGGTACTCGAAGCTGTTACCATTTTTGGGAGAGAATAGCCATCTGTAAGAGTCTTGTACATGGTGAACATAACATTGAGAGGTATACAAAGCAAAGTGCATAATGTAAACTGGATTGACCTTACTTTTTCCTCCCCCCAATGCTGCAGAATGAAAAGGAGCCTAATGAACATGAAAAATGCAGATTTTAACAGAAAAAAGAGGTCTTCAAAAGGTTTAATATTTCCTTGCATCATGTCAATCTGTGGAAGTCATGGTTCCATTGCACTTCACCTCCTTGATGTCTCTCTCTAGAAGCCAGTCTATCAGTAAACAAATTAATGGCTTGATTCTCCATTGGAAACAAAAGGAAACACAAATGCGCAGCATCCTTGACAGTCACACAGCATATGCTCAGGGAATTTTTCTGACATAAGAGATTCACAGGGGAAATTAGTAAATTGTTACACTAATTGCTGTAAAGGAGTTGCTCTGTTTTCCTTTTCCTCAATGTTTTTAGCTACCTGTCAGCTGAAATGCCCCAAATCCAGACCTAGCTGTATCATTTGTGAGCGCTCAGTTACAAAGCAGGGAAATCTGTAAGAAGGCACCTGACGTCCATGGCTGGGCCCCACTGCGGTTTGCTGTCAAAGCCAGTCTGACATTTCTGGTTCAGAGAAGAAGCCATCTGACCTTGTCATGTGAGTTTAACCAGGAAAACAGCAAACACAACACTTGCACAAACATTGTAAAACACAAGTACAGATGCCAAAACATGGATGTCCTTTGGGGTAGAGTTAAAAGTCAAAGACAGAACTCCTGGATGCGTAAACATTGCTTTCAAAATTTTCTACCTCTCACCAGCAGCTTTTACCTCAAAAGTGCTTTACTAAGGAATTAAGCCTTAAAATATTCTTTTAAATAAGAAGAGGTTATTATTCCATTTTACATTAAGGGAAATGGAAGGTTAAATTACTCCTGCAAACCTTACACCTGTGTTGGGCTCAGAAATAAAACCCCAGCTATCTTTGCTCCACTCCTTGGCTTTAGCCCAAGACCATATTTTTCCACCTCCTTACCCAAGCCCTGCAGAAACATGCTCAAGAAAAGAATCTTCCCCTGCAACTAAGAGCCCCCAGCTAGAAACGCAGCTCTGAACTGTGCCAACCTGCCACGTGTGCTAACAATGGAAAAAAAAAAGCCACAGCCATTAGAGAAGCACACTTTCAAATATGGCACAGCGCCGGCCACCCTGTCTTCAGCCACCTTCTTTTTGCACCTGAACCAACCACACCATCCTCCTTGTCCCTGAACTCTCCTTCTCCTTCTACATATGTTGCCTGCAAATCTTCCTGTCACCACCTCCTTTTTTAAATGCCAAGGCCTGGACTACATCCCCCTTCCTTCAGGCCACAACCACTGCTGACCATAGAGAATAGCAAACTCCCCTTCTCTCATGGACCATCCCCAGCTGCCCACGACACCAACCCCATCAGGTGCAATGTGTAATTCCCCACCTTCTCACCTCATGCTGAAGGGAGAGACAAGGGCTAGACCCATTCCAATCAGAGCAGACACATAGCCTTGCAGATTCAACTGCATCAGGAACGTGAGATCACACGTGTCATAAGATGGCATCTCATGCAGTGCTAGTGGGATCCAGGCCAAGACCCACAGCCCCCTGATATCACCAGTAAATCTTTGATGCAAGACAAGCCTTGCCTGCAATACCTTATCTACACCCCCCATTGTTTCTGGGATGCAGTTCAAAAAAATCCTTTCAGATTTTCTGCTCCTCTCTCTCATTGCTCCCTCTGTTCCCAGTTCCCCTTTGTCATGACGCAAATGCACTGTTGGTGCAAGACCCTTCCATTGTCTGGAAAGCTGCAGGGTCTTTCTCTCATCTTCTGCTAATGAGTTTGTGAATATTCAAATATATGTCATGTATTTTTAACCAAAGCTTTATGTAATTACCAGCATTTATTCTTTGCCATCCTGTACATCATTCTGGAAATGGTTTGGGGGTGAGATTTATTATACACCATTGCAGTGTGCTCTTTGTTGAGCCTAATGAAGGCAGGGTTTATCCAAGAGGAAGGATTAATTTAAGTCTCTTGTATCTCAGCTATAGCAATACTTTTAACTCTCACGTTTGTAGACAAGCCAACCTGTTCAATTCTAATGACCTGTGCAAGAAATACATTTTTCAAACAAATTCTCAGCAGGATACTTTTCTTCAGCATCTCTGGCTAGAAGGGGCTAAGTGAGGTGATGGAATTCTGAATCTTACATCTTGCTTTGGAAGTGCCCTTAATGATGGTTGTGTTCTGAGTTTGTAGAGTGTTTTTAATTACTAAGGGAAAAAAATGAAGTCAAAGCTGAGCCAGCTGCCAGAGCTTCCAGAGGACTGACTACATTCACAAATCTTGTAATCTTTTTATGTTCATTATGAGAATACTACAAAAAAGGGCAATCAGATCTTGGCCAGCAAATTAAATGCTTATTCAAAGATTAATTCACATCATCTGTACTCCATTAGATGTTCTCTTTTGCCAGGGAATATAATGCAATATTTTCAGGGGGAATAGTTGCTGCTGTTGCCAAGAGCTTGCAATTTACTGGCTCTTGCAGCATTGATATGGGAGTCACTGGGCTATGGGCACAGCTAGAGCAGATAGATAGTGTAGCAATATACAGTATGAAACATATGGAGCAAATCTGCTTCATTCTGGTGTTAAAAGGTACTGATTATGACTCAGATGCGGCCAAGTGACAAGGGGGAAGCAAACTCATAAACCAATAAAAGTTTATCCTTCATTGTATCATGAAGGGAACAATTTGTTGCTGCTGGGTTTGGGTTTTTTCCCCCAACTATAAATATATCAAGATTTCATTTGAAAATCAGAAGATATGGCTGAGGAAAGTGTGACTTAATTTTGGTGCATCTAACCTGAAACATCGTAACAGGGCAACCTTTCCAAGAATAAATGCATAGTACTGCTAAAGGCAGATCCCCAGAATAGTAATAAAAAAACAGCTTCCCTAATCAATTTGTGATTCCTTTCAGAACACACAGTGCCAGAATGCAGTTCTACTATCCTGCCTATTTTTACATTTGCTAAACACAAAGATTCTACCTTTTTTTTCCCAACACCAAAGGCCAGCACTGTATTGCCTACCTTTGGGGACCTTATGGGTACACATTAGATGGGTGCATGTACAAGAGTGAGATTCATGAAAGCCAGCATGCTCAGTGCAGAATTACCTACAGTAGCTTGTAGGAAATCATAACTACTTAATTTTTGCTCCTTAGGGAGCTGTTAATACTAGATTTAAATAGCTACAAGGACAATTACACAATGCAAAGGTGTTTGCATCTTTTACTGCATTTAGCTCCCCGATCCGTTTCCTGTGTCTAGAGACACCATAGCAATAAATATCCCCAAATAGCTGTTAATTATACAAGACTCATTTTTTTTATATTGTTTTTTCAGTTTTGGTTTGCATCCAGGGCTCCTCACATAGTAAGCACAAAAAACTCAAAGAGCTTAAGTCTTTTGAGCAAAAACTGGTAGCATGTAAATGACCAAGATAGTACTGCAAAAGCAAACACAAAGCACATCTGGGAGAACGAGCAGATAATTCCAGCTGCTAAACTGACCTTGAGAATTCAACTGATGAGATGTAGGCTGACTGATATACTGCACCCCAGATTTAGGTAGACAGGTCTTGCTAGTGGAACATACGTTCCTTTCCAGATGTTCTACTGTATCTGTGTTGTTGAAAGACATGCATTTACAGATGTCACAATTCGCCTGCAGTTACATTCTTTTCATTCTGCAGTATTTACAATAAACAAATCATCATGAAATCTAGGTGCCACACTGCCACATAACATAGCCCCCTCAGCTGCTTTGAGGCCCAAATCAAAAGCAAACGCCGTCCTTCGATCAAATTCCCTGGGTACTGGAAACAACCCTGCTTGCATTTGGCTCCCTGTGGAAACTGGATGCTATGAAGTGGCCATTTTAAATGACTGAAGGGCAGAACTAAGTAACACAAAGTTGTTTTTTCCTGTAGAAGCTATACAAGATCCGGGCTACCTAGCCCAGATCCTCTTGTGCTTTTAGATACAGAAGTAAATATGCAGTTTGTTCCCAAAACAATTTTGTGTAAGCTGTTACTTTCTGCTAGATAGATGGAGAATTAATCTCTACTTCCCACTACAATGCGCATTGCCTGTTTCTCCCACCAGCTTCTCAGAAGTAAGGCGGGAAATGCAACTGCTCTGTTTAATGAGCTGCTATTATTCTTATTCTTATTATGATGCCCAATAAAAATTAAGTTCTTGTTTTCCTAAGCTCTTTTCTTCAGGAAATGTCAGCCAAACATAACCCAGCAAAAGTGAATGCGATGTTTGCCTTGGCTTCTGGGAGGCGCCATGGTCCCAGAATGAGGGCAGAACAAAACATTGGGGCCTAGGCACACCGCCTGGCTTGAAAATTGAGCAATGTCTAAAGCTAGTTTGCAGATATTGGAAGCCAAACTTGTATTCTGGGCCTTGCCAAGTCTGGTGCTTTTCCTTCACTTTCCCAAGCCTGTGGCAGCCACATCAATACATATATTTGAGAAAAGTTTGAGCGCATCCAAGGTGTTATGCAAATATCCTCTCATGTTCGGCTGCAATATGTGTATTGAAATAACCTCTTGTAAAGGCTTTACAGACGTCAACATTTTTGGATTAATTATCAAGCAAAAGCCAACAATTTTCCTCCTTACTATACATTAATATAGCCAATTAGCAGTGTCTAGCTGTCAAGCAGCGTCAAAAATAGGGTGTCATGCCAGGTTTGTGAAAAACAATTTGGTCACCATGCTCTCTGGTTCTAGCCCATGTATTGTAAAAAAGAGGACACCCTTATTTCTTGAAATATGCCCCTGATGGAATGGGTTCATACTATAAATTACTCCAACTTAAATGGTGTGTTTTTATTTTCTGCATTAAAAATTCCAGAACATGATTTATCCTCTTGTCACTATGTTTTGACATGAATACAACTCCTCCACAGTCAATGGAGTCACACCAAACTGGGGTGCTAAAACAGGCTTTTAGGCAACACTGTTTTTACTAAGTCCATCCTCTAAGCAACTCTACTTTCGCTAAGATGACAAGATTGAACTACAAAATTATTCCATTCCATGATGTTTATTTGTGAAACTCTCACAATCCAAGTGTGGATTCCTTGAGATTGTACTAAACGCACACACAAACCCAAGCAAACCAGAAACAGGACGTGAATGCATGCCTCCCTACCCCAAGATCTGCTTTGAATGCAACCTGAAAATGAGAATGGGTTTAACAACTGTGTCTCCAACTAGCTGTCTCAAGGGACAAGAAAACTTTAAGACTGGATCTTCAGACAAATAAATTTATCTTGGGTTTCAGTCATACCCGTTGCTTAAAACAACCCATCCCTACAAATGCAGAAGCTGTTAAAATAAGGGTGCACGCACTAAGCCCAAAATTTTCAGGATATATAAGCATAACCTGCTAATCCCTACCTTCATCAGGACAGCACAGTAGCTATGGATGCAATAGCAAAATGGATGCAACTGCACATCCTGCCTTTTGCAAGGGACTCAGCAGTTTCTTGCCCCCACCCGTCATTGCTCCATGGCCTGTCATTATAGTCCCTTCTCCAAGATGCTGTCTGAAGACCACTTCATTAATTTACATTTCACAGATGTTGAGACTTACAGTTCCCTGAAAGCCATGTGAACTTGTGTGCTTCAAAAAAATCCAAATCAGGTCAGGGTTTGAGGATCTTACTTGGCTCTTTCTGAGTGTATGTCCCAACATGTCTGTACATTACTGTGCTGGACCAGAAAACTTTCAGCATAATTACTCCTTCCTAACTGGAGAAATCTCCAATGTTGTGATATCAGACTACTTTTACCACATGCCACATTTAAATGCAGCTATGTTTTCATTGGCAGAATACTGACCTGAAACATGCTGGGGCTCTGGAAGTAAAAATCTAGGGGGAGAGAAAAAAAGAGGGGAAAAAACCCTCATTTGTCTAACAGGTTACCTTGTAAGCAACCATCTTTCTGTAGCTGCCCAGGATCCTGGCAGGCTGGGAGCTATTCTAGGGGAGAGAAGTGGATGCTGAGACCTGCATACAAAATGCAGTCCATCACGTGGCAATACTCTTTATGATTCACGTTCCACTCCTGTACTGTTGGTAACACACACAGACACTAAAGTTGGACTTTATCAGCATGTTTCTGTTCCCACACATGCGACCATCATCAGAGAGCTTTGGCAACAGCTGAAGTGCTGAACAAGAAAAAAATAACAATCCTGGGCTCCATAGCTTTCTCTTAAACAGCTCTGACAGGACTTGTTGAACAGGCAGGAGAGCCCTGAAACTTTCAAGATGAAAGCAGAAATACAAGCATAACTATCAAACTTCATTTGAGTTAACACCTCTAACATTGTGACCAGAAATACATTTGCAGAGAAATGCAGGCAGGAGACTAAGTATGTAACTGAAAGACATTGCTCCTGGACTGCAATCCCAGCTCTGCCACTGTGACTTGTTCAGTGATTTCATTTGGGGTATTAACCCCTGGTTACACTGCCTTCCCCAGTGGCAAATGAACAAAAGGATATTGAACTTCCTGGGTGAGGCTAAGGTAAGTGGATATGTTCTGCCATACGTTTCCAAAGCAAGCACTGTATTGTGTGAAATATTCAATATGCTACCCATATGTTCATTCCTGCCTCCATTTTGCTAGTGCCGGCAACTCTGCTATTTATTTCAAATGAGAAGCTTCATATTCCTTTTTCCACAGATGCACAAACTATACTACACCTCATGGGAAGCTGCTTCTAATAAACATCTCTAGGTCTACCTCATTCTTGACTTAACTCCTTACTTAAAACCAACTCTGCCACAAAATCACCCTAAAACATGACAATGAGGAGGAAAGCTCATAAGCTGAAGCCTTCTTGTATTATGCCAAAACCGGCACTGCAATAGAAACATGAAAGGGAGATGTCTGATCTAACACTCCTCCACATTTGCATGAGCCGGTGTGTTCCCATGTTCCGGTACACAACAACGTGGAGAAAGTAGCCTGGGCCCAAGCAAGCTGAAAGCAGGTTTGAAACAAACCAGAGGAAAAGTTTTCCACGCAATACAAACTGTGGAGCTTGTGACTGCATGATATGAGTTCAGAATGGGATTAAACAACACATTCACAGAGTCACAGTCTATTAAATCTCCAACTCAGGATATGGCTAACCTGCTGGTTGGTGTTTTATCAGGGGAGAGACCACTCAACCGATGGCCTGCTCCCTGATCTCTTCCTTTCAGCCTTCATTACCAGTCATTGTCAGAGAGGACAACAGGCCAGATAAACCTTTCCTCTCACCCCGTAACATACCCCTTACTAGTTTACCTAAAAATGTAAGACCTGCTTTTCAGCAAGAGCTTATTACCTCTGGCACAATAACACGCTGTATTGCAGTGTGGTAACCTTCAAGGAGCTGGGCATGCCTGCACACCGTCTCGTTATGTTCCTGTGTTTCTTGTCCCCACTCACTTGCTAATATATTTTATTTAGCATGCACATTATAGGGAGTGGGACACTTGTTTGGTCCCGTGTTTACTGAATAGTCAATACAACTATGTATAAATATTAGGCACAGGAGATACTACGGTAAGCTGTCAGAAAGCCCCTGTGGAGGGAACACATACAGGCCTGACCTCCAGCCTCCTCGATCCATCACACAAGGTTAGCTGATACGATAAACACCGTAAATAGAAACGACTTGTTCTGAGCAATGGCTGTTAAACCAATAAACAGCTAAAACTTCGGAGAAAAACCACTATTTTTCCTCATTTATCAAACAAGACTCTGTATCTTTTTTTTTTTTTTCTCTCTCCCTTTTTAAACAAGTTCAGTCTGTGAAGACTGAAGAAAAACAAGACGTCCTTTCAAATCCCTTCTCTGGATCAAACCTCATTAGGTTTTGATGTCAATGGTGCATAGAAGGCTGACCGCTGCCAGCAGAAGTATTTGGCAGCCGGACTGTTACATAATACAATCCTGTCTTTCACAGAAGAGAGATCTCTGTGCTACTAAATGTGCTAAAATTTAACCCGCTGCTTTGCTCCGTCCAGCCAAAACAACTCTGTACACTTTCCATAGTAGTAAATGATGGTTATAAAAAAAAAAAAAAA
>VYXH01005309.1:110601-155679 GCA_013397275.1 Burhinus bistriatus
AAAGTCAAGCTTCTGCTTGAAAAATGAAATACCCAGAAATACTAAAAACACATACAGGTATTTAGTTAAGGAAGTACACATTTCCCTTGCCCCACCTCTGACCGAAATACGCTCTGAGAAGGGAGATGTTTGTCCCTAAAAGCAAGAGGAGTATTTTAAAAAACTTGTACATCTATCAGAAAAAAATATACTAATGAAAAGAAAAGAAGTGTGTTACTCTCAAACTGTGTCACTGCTTCATGGAAATGTTTGGATTCAGAACTCTGGAAACATAAAATGTTTTCCAAGGCTGTTTACAGTAAGCTTGAGTTTTCAGCTCCCATGAGTAGGAAGAAAATGTCTAACTTCAACCTTTTTTCCAGAATGGCTTTTTAGCTGTTTCTGTGTATCCTGTGATGCTAAAAAAACAGTATCAGCTTTGAGTGGTGTGAATCAGGGGCACTTTTGGTCCCATTCGTAGTTTCTGCCAACAAACTGACATGGCAATTTACAGTGCCAGATGCTGACAGGTGATATTCCCACTGAACCCAAGTTTTAAAAAAGAAATTGTCTTCTCTGAGCCCCAGTATAAAACAGCCCATATAATTTCACCCAGCCATCCCTGGACTAGCCCCGGTGTCTTGTGTTCAGCTCATGAATACCCTCCAGCAACAGTGATACTAACAAATCTGGGAAAGAGAAATCCCAGTTATAGGACTGACTGAAACTAGAAGAAATGCCTTCAGGATTTGCCCTGTAGAGAATCAAGTGGAAAGAGCCCAGGAGGCCCAGCTCTACGCAGTCAGTTTAGTCACCAGTAAAGATTACCCAGTGGGCCTTTCTCAAGAGAGCTGGAGAAATACATTGGGGATACAAATCCATACTCAAGCACAGAATTAAGGGGAACTGTGGGGTAGAGCAGAGGAAAGGGGTGTGCACTTGACCCCACAGTGAAGACATCGAGCATGGTGTGACCAGCCATCTCTCTACTCTCTGGCCAGTGTCAAGCAGACAAAATCCTTCCCCAAAAAGCCCTGGTGTCACCTGCTGCTGAAAGAAGACGTTAGAGTTATAGGCATTTCTTTACGCAGTGTGGACACAGGTAGCCGCAGACAGCCGACACATAGCACATGCCAGAATTGACTGCATCCCCCTGTCCTGGGCTCCTACAATAGCAAAGACTGACGGAGGGAAGATACTCACTGAGAGAGCTAAGGAAACTACTTTCCATACGGCCCTCTGACAGGAAAGTCAAGAGAGAACAGTGACTTATATAGTCTGAATTATCCAGTGAAGGAGCCTCTCAATCCACTGAGAGCAGATGGCTAGAGAGACCAGGGGGACCTGATCAGGTCCTAGGGCTCGAGCTCACCTCTGAGAACATACCAGCCTGAATGCTCCAGCTCAGCAAACAGGACAAGCAAAGCACCATCTCCCAGTGGATAGTGACGCTCTGTGTCACTAGAGAGCTCCCATTTAGAGATGGTGTTACTGTAGTGTCCAGCAAAATTCTCCTCAGCATGGTCCGAAGATCATCTCTCAGTGCTCCTCCAAACCCCGATTGAGCCCATTATGTTTTCAGTTGAGCTGCACGTTTCATGGGTGGCCACATTACTGTACACAGGGAGGAGTGCAAGAGGCGAGAAAGTAGGTGGGAAGAGTTATTTAGCTTTAGGAAAACTTAGTTTACTTAGGAATTTATCTTTTGTTTCCCTGAGTCAGGAATTAATTAGCGCACACTGCTCTCTCTGTTTAGCTGTTGTGTATTATGATTTGCTAGGCAGATAGTGGCCTACAGCAAGTACTACATAAACAAACACTTGTTAAGAGAGACTTGGAGCATGATGGAAAACCTGGGGATACAAACCAGCTAAAAAGAGAGACAGACCAGTCCCGAGCTGGTGAACGGGTATTACATGCATGTCCAAAAACCTCAATACTCCCCTTTCACATACCATGATCCCTACCACCGAGGTCCCAAATGACAGATCCAACTCGGAGCACATTCCCGTGGCCTCCTTTTGCAATGGGGTGCAAACACTGCCTCCTCCGATGGGAGGGTTTGGGGAGAGGGCGTCCCTCTCGGCTCCAGGAATGGAGCAGCTCCTGTGAGCCCCAACCCTGGCCCTTTCTCCTGCCTGCCCAATCCCTCGGAGGGATGATACAGCAAAAACCTGGCTCCCACCAACTGTTGTTACAGCCAGAGAGCTCAGAGGTTTCTCTTGGCTCACTGGCTGACTTGTGTAACCAGGGTGAGGTGGTGTGGGGAGCACGAAGGATGAGAGACTCATCTGCAGCGCTAAAGGGAATGGAGGGGAGCTTAGCTGCATTTTACTGGGTGTGAAAAACATAATTAACAGTTTGGAGTCAGTACGGCTGTGCATGGACAAGGGCTGGGTTATGCAAAAACAGTGACTATACTGAGCGAGCCAGGGTTGCCTCTGTGGGCAAGGACATAGGGAAAAGTTGAGCCAACAACCCTTGTGCAGGTTCCCTTCCTCCTCCTACTTTACTCAAAAGCAGCACGGTTCTCCCTCATCTTCAACATTTTGTGTTTAAAGTCCAACTCCTTGCACAGGTCCCCATTAGGGCATTATAGGTATTCTGAATAATCGTAATTTCAATGTTGTCTGTGTGTGATTTCCTTATCACAGGCAGGAATCAATTTGCTTTTATTTTTTTAACACATAGGCATTTGAGTAGATTGATAGAGACAGGCAGGACTTACTCAGACAAAGGACACCAGCCCCTCATGACATGTACATCTTCCAGAAATCATACTGCCTGCCAGAATTTGCCACGTTTCTGCTGAACCCAAAATCTTTATTGCCTTTTTATTATTACAACATCAGTTCATGCTCACTCTTTATAATGACAGGTACTGAATTGTAATTTTATGATAGTCCCTTCATGCAAATAATCCAGCAGAAGCATAATTGCATGTTATTCATGCTTGGATATTATTAAACTTCCATTATTAAACAGAGTAAGTCTTGATGACTACACATCTATAAGGGAAACTATTTCAACCCCACACAACATTTTCTTATGCAAACACTACAGTCAGTCTACATACATCACTCAAGGTTAAAGAATGATGAAGAGTATTTGAAAGCCTTTGGTGCCAAAATCACTTAAATCACTGGATGAACTATTTTAAATCTCACTGAAATCTAATCTCTCTCAAACCCATTTTTTTTCCTCCTAATATCACATTACACACTGTTGTAGCCTACGGACACGTTAGGCCTGAAGTTTAAGCCATGCCAAGTAAAGCTCCAATCTACTTATGAACATCTATGACCACACAAGAGGGTTTTTTGCATGTAAAGCATTATTTGCTGGCTGAACATCTAAAACCTTTAGGCCACCAACTCAGTCCTCACTTAGCCATAAAACAGAAAATATGGCTTTGGACTGCGTTTAAAAACCACCTTTGCTACTCACATTCCAATTTGACTTCCTTGCCCTTGCCTGCAATCACACAAGAGGTTAAACTAAAGACATTTATTTAAACCCACTGACTTCCCTGTGATTTGAGGTGTGCTGAACAATTCAACCTACAGACGTGTTAGCTGAGCATAAGGGTACTGTATACGCAATCATGTTGTTACTGCTGGTTGGTACATATTTGTTTTCCAGGTAAACAAGCAATGACGAGACAAAAAACCTTTTTAAACTACTCTCCCATTACATCATCCAAATGCTTCAGAAGCACTTTAATTAACCACTGATTCATTCATTGCATCCTTGAATTTGGACTCCTTTTCTAGAGATCTCCCCTTATAATTATTATATATGCTATTCTTCTTTGCAGATAGCATGTTCAACTGTGTCCACGTCAAATAAGGATAAATTCATATCCCAGAAAGCCTACCCAGAGAGACAGCCTTAGGCTCTCACAGTTCCCTCAGAAAAAAGAAACCAGGCTCTAGGGTGGTCCACAGGCACCATAATTTACAGGCTACTAGTTACTGGCACCTCAGGGAAAGGAAACCCTCGCAAAATCATCCTCGTATTTTGTCTCAAATGAAACTATCTCATTTAATCCTAGTTCTGTGAAAAAAAGTCACACCAAAATGAAGCTTAGGATTCAGGGCTTCAGGCTGGAGGCAGATTTGAACTTCACAGAAGCAAACATCTCTACATAAATCTTAGGTGAAAAGATCGGTAAAACATTCAGTTTGACCAACGTATCAGGGATCAAAGCAAGATCTTTAGAGCTTAAGTCTTTCAGCACTATAACTCAAGCCTGGAAGTCCAGTTTCTTTGAGCTGGGCCTGTAACAGTCAGTCTCTAGAGACTGAACAGAGATCTATACTGCGTGCACAGCAGACGACACATGTTCCCCCATACCCTGTACTGCCGACTGAAGCGGTGCCAGGACTTGCCCCCTCTGCCCACATAGAGAATGCCCTGCTCCACCCTCAGAGAGAAAAAGAAGTCTCATTAATTCATGAGTGCTAAGAATAAACTGCAAATTAAATAAAAAGTTTACCAGGTTGGGAAATTTTGTGTTACAATACCACCCAACGGATGACTTTTTTTTTTTTTTTTAAAAAAAAAAGCTTCATTTGGCAAAGCAGCCCATTTCTCAACATGGACCAGGCACCCTGGGTTACTTCAGAGAGGATGTAAACAAGCCAAGTTTTTCAGATTCGCAAATTAGCTACTGCACACGTACATGTAACATTTGCAGAACAATTTTCCAACACGTACATTTGTACTAAGAGTCTTAATGTCCCTGTGGTGCAGAGTGATTTATATCTGAGGCGTGTGTGACAGATTCATGTTACCCGTCCAAAGAGGCTGTGGTATACACCATATATGAATTCTCAGGCTTGTTTTCTTTTCATTTTCTCTATTAAAAAATTAAAGAAAACTAATTAGGGAATTAAGAAATTCAATTTGTCAGACTCCCAGATTTTTCACAGTGGTTTAAATAAATCAAATCAAGATTATAAAGGGCCAAGACCAAGAGTAACTATTGCGCATTAAAGAACATTGTTCTGAATCTGGAGCAAATAACAGCATAGCCTTGTGTCTTGACTCTCTTCTTTGAATGCAAGCTCTACAGGAGCAGGGTTCAAGAAATGAACACAAATAGAGAATTGTCTTACTGAAAATGTATTAAGCACCAACTTTTTTTTATAACAGCTTGATATTTACAGCTTTGGAAAGTACACTACAGTGAGCCACACTGTCCCTGGCACTTACAGGGGACAAGCATGGCTGGGAAAAAGGAAGGCACAAGGAGATGGCACCATTATGCATCTTGTTCAAAGTCCAAAGATGATTGCAATCCCTCTGCAAACTTCTGCTTGAGAACATTAATGCCAGGCCTCTGCCTACATGGCACGTTCAAAATCAGCTCATGCACATGTACATCCAAGCATTGCATGTTCTCACTAAGGGGAGGCCAGCTTTAAACACTCCTGAGTTTTGGGAAGGTCTGGATGAAAAACCACATGGCCCGAGTCCACTCCTCACTGCAGCCAAGTGCCCAGTCCTGATCTCATTGAAAACAACGGCAAAACTCCTAGAGAACAATCCTGCTCAGAACTGGCCAACTGTCTATCATTTTTCTCACTACATAAGCTCTTATTTTTACTATTATACCTGACTAGACTCTCCAAGCTGTGGGTTTTTTCCCACCCTGATCTCACTTGAATGATGTCAGACGGGGGGGTAGGGAGACAAATACAGAAATGCGGTAAATGCCAAAGCTGGAACCAGCAAGTCCAAGAAATAAATATAATAAGTAGATACAGTGCCAAGGCTGGATACAGCAGCTGAGGAAAAAGGGAAATGTAAAACTTTCTTGGCAAGGGCACATGGATTCATCCAGCTGAAAGAGGCACATTCCAGCCCACACCATTGTAAGCAATAATCTATGTATCCCCTGAGAAAATACAGATGTTTGTAATTTTTTTGATTTTTTTTTTTTAACTGCTCATATGAAATAACCTTGTTGTCTTGAAAAATTCCTCTAGGACTTGGTATTGCAAATGTTACTTCTGTACAAACTGTAAACTGCTGACTCAAACCAAACACACACAAAATTACATACAGGACAGTTTTGAAATGCATTCTAATAATAAAAATGTACTTGAACGTTGACTGAGGCTAATGAATTAAAAATGCATTCAGGCTAGAAAAGATGCAATTAATAATAATAAGAAAGAAAGAAATTGCAATCAGATCTTTTCTTGTCTGCCACAGTATCCTCTTCCTTTGCATCATCTAGTTCATAATTTTCTTTGCAGAAACGATATCCATGAAAACTCAAAAATATTCTAATCCTTTTATTTCAGTTGAGCTGATACTGCAGTAACTTCATTGTCTTTTAATCAGATGTTGCTGATTTACAGGAGTGTAAGTGGTTGAAGAGTACAGTCATCACATTCTTAGAGAGGCTTACTGAATTTGGCAACAAGTCCTTTGCTGGCAACTCCTATGACCTGGGCCAGAGAAATATTTTAACTGAAAAAGCCCAATTCTCCTCTGCTTTCCACTGTGCATTGTTACTTACATCTGCATATGGTAAGTGTCAACTGCAGCCCTTCTGATTTTCACATCTTCTTGTGGATGTGAACAGCTGTGTGCTCTTGAGCACACAGGTGAAAAAACTTCAATGTGCAAACACATTTTAGTACACAAGTTTTCAGTCTTCACAATTATTCTTTCTCTCCATTAACCAGAAGTCTGTTTTGATTGTTCTTTTTGTTTTCTGGCTTAGAAGTGCCATGGTTTCAGTCAGCCTCCTGGCTGAAAGTCAGCCTTTGGTTTTTTTGTCTAGCTCTAGGGAAGATGATGAATTGGAGAATTTAAAACACCTCTTCACAGAAGGGCCCAAGAGCACAATAGTCATCTGTCAAGCTCAAAATTGAAGCCCAAGGCAGTCACTGGGGAGAAGTGTCAAATCTGCAGATGCTGTAAGTCGTCCTGGTTTTGTTGAACACTGACAATTTACATTAGCAGAGAATCCAGCCCAAAACTTGAAAAATGTCCAGGATGGACCTAAATGTGATTATTTGTGCAGTTAGAACACTTGAGAAGGGTGAACCTTTGAATCCCTGGCGACTATAGACACCTTCTACAGATCAGATCATGAACATCAAGAATAACAACATGTCAGCCTCTGTATGGACATCAGTACCCAACACTGAGCGTGCACACTCCCGCTGAGTAGTGTGCACATCCTCTTCTACAAGCATTGCCAGTGAGGACAAATAGATTCTAGTCCTTTCTTTGAATGAACCCCACATGGGATGAGGTGGCAGGGAATTTCCCAGGTAGCTTACAGATGCTTTGTATAATCCTTTATGTAATCCATGTGTTATCTTCTGCTTGCCGCAAGTATCTCCTTAGCTGTAGCAACACAGACCAGGAGGATGCAGGTGAGGATGCAAGTGGTTTTCCACAATGCTCTTTATTATCTTGCTACCTCAAGCAGAGTTTGTGTTTCATCTTTCCTACCTAAACACTTCTCTAACAAGCCCTCAGTGACCTCCTTTACAAACAGTTTTGTTGTCTACCTGATCACAGAGTCAAAATTCTTTTCAAAATTTCTCATTTAAATCTATCTATCTGTGCTAATTTCACAATGTAAGTCTTTGAATGCATCACCTATGTTTCTCTCAGACATCATCTCCTCCTGGCCTTAGTTTTTTTCCACTGTCAATTATTAATATCCTGGTCTCCCTCCTAAGCCTTGTAGGAAATTAAAATTGGCCATTTAAGATGCACTATAAAAATAGGACCACTCCTTCCTGCTAAAAGGACACATGGTTTATTATTTTCCAAGCTCTGCTGTGTCAGCAGCTCCAACCAGCAATTACAAAAATGAAGCCGCCAAGGTTGGTAAAAGTCACTTTCTTATTAGAAGTCTAATTATCTACCAGTAGATCTGGGTCCAGTCTTCAATGCCATTGCACATATCTGATATTGGCTGTGGCAAGTGGAAAACTTATGAGTTCATTTTTAAGGAGTCTTGTGCACAGAACTGGAGAAAGAGTTGGAAAACACAAGGAAAGCAATTAAAAACCTGATGCAAACTTTTTGTATTGCCAGAATCCATCCCCTTCAAATCATTTCACTCCCCAGATCATCCACTATGTCTAACGGACTCACTTTTCACACAAGCTGCACATGTCCCACTGGTGTAAGCCACCTGAACTGAGAGTGCTTTTGGGTGTGGAGCTGTATCACATCTTCCCTTCATCTGTGAAAATGGAATCAGCGAGGAAGCGATCAGACTGTTTTCCTAACAGCATCTCCCAAAATGCAACTCTGACTTGACATAACAGAGATATCTGTTACCTCTGAAGAAGACAGACTCCAATTGAGCACAGGGGGATGTGACTGCTCACACAATACATAACTGACCTGTGTGATTCCCTGTCAAAGCATGTTCTGGATACAAAAAGTTTACACAGGCTCAATGGAAGCAATTTACTTGGGAAAAAGATTCATTGAGGATTACTAATTAGACTATCCACAGAAGACTCATGAGACCTTCTCAGTGAAAACAGTTGAATGTTGAAAGGCTACCTTAGGGAGAATATCATGTATGTTTGCCCTGTTCCTGATCTTCCCTGACTACTCACTTGGACTCAGGGAGTACAAGTAGAGATGGGATATTGGGCTGGAGGGATCCTTGGTATGTCATAGAATCATAGAATTGTTTAGGTTGGAAAAGACCTTTAAGATCATCCAGTCCAACCATTGACCCTACTCTACCAGGTCTGCCACTACACCATGTCTCCAAGCACCACATCTACACGACTTTTAAACACATCCAGGGATGGTGACTCAATCACTTCCCTGGGCAGCCTGTTCCAATGCTTGATAACTCTTTCAGTGAAAAATTTTTTCCTAATGTCCACCCTAAACCTCCCCTGGCGCAACTTGAACCCATTTCCTCTTGTCCTATTGCTAGTTACTTGGGAGAAGAGATCAGCTCCCATCTCACTACAGCCTCCTTTCAGGTAGTTGTAGAGAGCAATAAGGTCTCTCCTCAACCTTCTCTTCTCCAGACTAAACAATCCCAATTCTTTCAGCCGCTCCTCATAAGACATGTTCTCCAAAACCCTCACCAGCTTTGTTACCCTTCTCTGGACACGCTCCAGCACCTCAATGTCCCTCCTATACTGTGGCACCCAAAACTGAATGCAGTACTCAAGCTGCGGCCTCACCAGCGCTGAGTACAGGGGCACCATCACTTCCCTGCTCCTGCTGGCCACACTGTTCTTGATACAGGCCAAGATGCCATTGGCCTTCTTGGCTACCTGGGCACACTGCTGGCTCGTGTTCAGCTGGCTGTCCACCAGGACTCTCAGATCTTTTTCTGCCAGGCAGCTTTCCAGCCACTCCTCCCCAAGCCTGTAGCGTTGCCTGGGGTTGTTGTGACCGAAGTGCAGGACCCGGCACTTGGCCTTGTTAAACCTCATGCAGTTTATGTCCTCACCACAGCCATTTTTAAGTTTTTAAAATTACAATATACTTAAGGAGCGGCCACACACATGATACACACCTGAAATGTATCATCCTCCTTTTCGGCCCAAGACTGATCTATATCTTAAGCCTCACATCTGGAAAGCAAACACCATCCTTGACAATTTGGTTCCAGATGTGAGGCAGATGACAGGAGCAGTGGTATATAGTTTTTAAGCTCTTACAGCCTTGGGGCCCCAACCTTCAAAACAGTATGTTTCCAAGCAGCTACATCAGGACACCATCCACACAACGATACTAACTTTGAGCTGCATCTCAGGGTCTGAACCTCCTCTGGCCGCCTCCCTCCTGACGTTGAACTCTTCATGGAGTCACAAAGCAACGTTCTTACCTCCCCTCCTCCCCACCCTGTTTCTCTGCAGTTTCTTATTCATGCTCTTCTGACCTCATGTTTATAAGCCTTAGATGCTCCATTTTATTGGACCAGACCTTCAGAGCAAGGCAAGAAAACTAAGGAAAAGAAAGTGAACACACATTTCTCAAATCAGTCACTTTTACTCTTGAAATACGCAGATTATCATAGCTTTTCTAGGCAAAGCAGCAAATTCCTCCTCTAACATGCTCAAGTCCTTTTGTTAATCCACTGACCCACTTCATGCCTCCTGTTACCAGCGCATGGTTAGCAAGAGAGAAAGGCAAGCTTTCACTGTCATTAAACCATTTTTCAATGTTAAACTGGAGAGGCCATGCTTGCCTGAAGCCCCTCTCTTCAAGGAAAGTCCTTGCTCTGAAAGCAGACACTTCCCTCAGGAACCACCACAGTGGCCATCATGGTGTGAAGGAGGATGAAGCACAAGACAAAGGACTTCCTCTTACTTTCCACACTCCCATGGCAACCCTTCTCCATACCTGTGGACCTTGGAAAGGTCAAAGTCATCCTAGGACTCTCTAGTCATCCTCTTTATACCTACCAGGGTTTAAAATAAGAACCTACCCCCCCACCCCCGGTTTTCTGTGAAGATTCTAACCTGCCTGAGGAACAAGAACTTGGAGGAGGTCGAGGTAGTTCTGCTCCTGTCAGCCTCAGCCAACAGATCCTGTCAGCAGGAAAATCTTTTTAACTTGCTTTTCCTGCTCCCTGCCAGTCCACGCTTGCCTGTGAAGAACAAAGTTCACTTGATAACCTTGTCTGAGATGGCCTTTTCTCTGTTTTGTTTCATTTCCCATTCCTCTGAGACAGTGTGAAGGGGTGGGTGTTAGGAGCTCATCTTCTGTAAGGCCTTGCAGACCCTCTCACGCACCTTCCCCTGCACAAGGGATCCACTCTGTGCCTCAGCACACTGCTTTGTACCAAGAATCTGTGTAAGAATAGGAATGGGAGGTCCTTCCTGGTTCCACCTTCCTCCCAGCCTGCTAAAGCAGCAGTTTTCAAATAGGACAAATGAGATTACCAGGGTATCACCACATAATCACTGTGTCCAGCTCTGGCGCCCCTGACACAAGAAGGACATGGACCTGTTGGAGCAAGTCCAGAGGAGGGCCACGAAGATGACCAGAGGTCTGGAGCACCTCTCCTATGAAGACAGGCTGAGAGAGATGGGGTTGTTCAGCCTGGAGAAGAGAAGGCTCCAAGAGGGACTCTTTATCAGGGAGTGTAGTGATAGGATGAAGGGTAATGGTTTTAAACTGAAAGAGGGTAGGTTTAGATTAGACTGGATATTAGGGAGAAATTCTTTACTCTGAGGGTGGTGAGACACTGGCACAGGTTGCCCAGAGAAGTTGTGGATGCCCCATCCCTGGAATTGTTCCAGGCCAGGTTGGATGGGGCTTTAGGCAACCTGGTCTAGTGGAAGGTGTCTCTGCCCATAGCAGGGGGGTTGAAATGAGATGACCTTCAAGGTCCCTTCCAACTCTAACCATTCTATGATCCTGTAAGGGAACAACTCCAAATTCAGCATGAAAACACAGCAGCAGTTTCATTTCCCTGTGGCATGTTTACTCAACAGGAGCTGGGAAACCCTGGAAACCCTGTCTCAGAAACCAGAATGACAGAACAGGGGCACCTCTGCAATAACAGGTTGATGAGATTTGTTGTAGCCTTCATTGGATGTACTTTCTTCTGGTTTTCCTCCACTGAGGGGTTCTTCAAACAGGGAAAGAAGGAAAGCTTCACAGAGGCTGTCAGAGCACCATGTCCATCTATATACACACTCTCTTTTTCCTTAAGGCCCATTTCTGTCACTTAAGTCCAGCAGAACTTTATGCTGTTAATGGCTCTGTAGTTTTAGATAGTTCACCAGGAAAAAGAGGGACTAAGGCAAAGTCCTCTGAAGTTGATCAAAAGCCTCATAAAGGGACTTTGAACCAAGTCCTTAGCCCACCTTCAGTCAGTACTCACTAAGTGATGCCACGCTGGTAGACCACTGTAGAGCTCTCTCCACTTCCTTCATGGATTTAACACTTTCAGATCGTAACTCAGGAATGAAAATCAAGTATTAAAAACCCGAACTATTAAGGTAGATAGTGAACCACCACGGTAATAGGTAAATCACAGTATGTTGCTTCAAAGGTCAAGGTACAGTACTCAAAACTATGTTTGAATAATTTGGGATAAATTAATGTAAAGTGATGGTTTCTCAGTGTACTGAGAACTCAGACATTTAACAAACAGGGTTGTTCTCTGTTGTAAGTAACAAGTGGCTGTTACGACCATTTTTATTTTTTATTTTTCCATCGGCAATGGATTCAAGACACACAGTTTAGATCCAGATCCAGACAATCCCCAAATTCAGGGAGCTTGGATCTAAGATTTGAGTTCAATTCAATCCCCTCTTTTTTATTTCCTTACATTTTGGTCTATCTTTAAGCATTACCAGGACCAGAATAACTATTTCCAGGATCGAATTCAAAAGGGAGCCCTCAAGCTGCTAAGAAAGGGGTTTGCCATTAAATTACCTTCTCATCTTCCAATTTTGCTGCCGAATAAAATCTGGGCAGCTGTTAGCAGTTTCTTCAGAGTTCTGATTTGTAGAGTTACAAACTGAACAACATGTAGCTTGTACACAACTGCTACATCTGAATGCTTGTCAGACAGGGTTCTTACTTGAGACTGGTTAGCCATCAAAAACTAAAGAGAGATTTTCTTTCCTCAGCATGAGGAAACTTGTTTTTCTTTTCTGAATTCATTGCATCAAAAGGCCTGGCTAGCAATTGTAAAGACTTAACTCTCCAAGGATGGTGAAAATTATCTGCTTATTACTTTGTAATTATCTGAAAGTTTTGGATGAAAATGCCTGGAGTCCACTACCCACATTTCATCCTGGCTGACAAAGCTGGCAGATGATCCGGCACCAAGAACAGAAGAGTAGGAAGTGATTTGGAAATCTGGAAGACAACCCTTTGAAACCGCAAAGGAGCCTCTGATTAAGTGGTCACTCTGAGTATTCATGACTGATTCAGGTTAGAAGAAACAGAACAAAAAGCCACCTCATTTGGGAGTTCCACTTTGAGCTGAACTGAACCCAGGGTAGGGAATTGTCCTCATCCTGAGGGTGCCTTAGCAAGGCTGGATCTGTGAGGGCGAAGGGGAATAGGAAAGCCAAACATATAGAAGTTCCACTTTTCAGAAAGGAACAGGGGATTTAATCTTACTGTTTTAAATTGCCTCCTTGCACCTCCGGATTAAGGTCAGAACCACTGGCCGTCACGCCTACGCAGAGGTTCCCATTACTTATGTCCCACAGCAATCTGCTGTGGGTAAAGGACAAAGGTGCAATAGGCAGGTCTCTTGGAGCTAAACTTAAATATTATTTCAAGATCTTGATTCTACGAAGCCCTTCAACATATCTTAGAGTTCAGAGAGGAGGGACAAAGTCTCCTCTTCCCCTCCACTCTTCCCCTCTATGCCACAGCTCAGAGCAAAAAGGAAATTGGGTCAGGCCAGGTACAAGACGGGGGAACCGTGAGGGGGCCACAGCTCATTCCTGAGCCCCTACCCACTGATTAGCATGTCAGTCTTTGCCACGTGTAGCTGCTATGTGGTTTTTCAGTCTCCCTTCAGCTCCTAGTGCAGCTGCTGCTAGCACCAGTCAGGCAACTTACCTCGGCAAGTTACATGGACACCCATTGCAGCTCAAGACAAGCACTGAGAATAAGCCCACAACCAGCCTTAGGGACTCTTTCTTCCTTGTTCAGCAGACACAGTTCTCAAGCGGTTTCATTCTGTTGTTCCCCTTTAATCTAATGTTTCCCACATATCAGCATCTTGAACAAAGCCATCTCTTTCAACACCCTCCATCCAGGCTCACTGCTTCTGTGGTGCCCACAGGAAGCATTCAAAGCATATTTTACAGTGATATTTATTTGGCTCTGAATGGGTTGCACCTCTGCTTTCCATTTCCTCTCTTTCAGATGACAGGGACAGCATCTTGTAAAGTGGCCCTTCAAGTACACTAGCAAGGAGCATTGTAACTAATAATCCTGAATCTCCATCCCAGTTCCAGAGACTGGGGTGGGATGCACAAATTAGAAACTAGACATTCACGCATACACACCCGTACACACTATACCATCTTATTTAAATAACTATTCACATTTCTTTGCCAGCAATTTAAGCATCTTATTAAATGAATCCAAATTGTTGCTGAGTTATGAATAAACTGAGAGAAACTTAGACTCTCGAAAGTCTTAATTGGAAATAAAACTGCAGTTCTGTCCCTAACTTCCTTTCCTACCTCAGACTACTATAGTAATAACCAAAGCAGGGTTAAAAAGGCCATTTTTTCCATAGCATTAACAGATTGTTTAAAATGGTTTTTTAGTAAGAAAATAAATTAAAAAAATCCCTTGTTTCAGAATTTAATTGGCTGGTGTCTCCCCATGACAAAGTAAAAACACATTCATGACATGACATTCATTTATCTTCAAACCATTCACTTACAGTCAGTGCCATGGAATATGGATCTCATTGAGCAGGATGGAAAACAACCCAAGTATCTTTTGGAAAGAATAATTTTATTACAATTACGGGTTTTCAGAACTGACTGAAATCTGATGATTTCTGAGCAAAAGGACACTAAAGATTTTCCCTCCAGGGAATTAGCTTTTGTTTAGGGACATTCCAGGAAAAAAGTCTGAACAGATATATTCTGTTTGCTGTAGCTTTTTTGCAGACTTGGTTCTGAGTGCCATTAATTAACTGAAGGGGCCCCAAAAGAGAGCCTATTCCACACAAAAGCAGCCGCACACCAGAAGACATGCAGCTCAGAGCTCCATGATGAAACTCCTAAAGCTCAAGTTGTTCCTATCCAGTTCCATTTTGCACCTTCCATATCCACCAAATTTTACTGCTGTACAGGACAAGATATTTTTCCTGAATGAAGTCAAAGCTTGCTTCTTGCTCTATTTTTTCTTCCTACTCAATCACACTGAGGCAGCCACCTCATTGTAACTGTTGGTAACCACATCCATCATAGGAGCTTTCTTCTACGTGCAACACTTGCTTCTCAGAGGTTGTCTTTAAGAGAACCAAACAGTGCCTCAAACCTATTTTAGACCCCTCAAGTGACCCTCCTGGACCACACGCAAAACTTTCTGCACCTCACTATTGGAAAGGGCCCTGTGGGCTGCTACATCCACCATTCTTGAATACATGAGCGCTATGGACCCGTAGGTGTGGTAGCCATAAGGTCTCTGGCCTTTTGACACACAAGAAGAGTAAGTTGTCTCAAAACCAGACTTTTCCCTCGACAGAAGCATTTATCCTTTCTCCCAATGGTACAGAGCGCTTAGATCAATAAGTTAAAACAGTAAAAACCCGAACATTCAGGTTTTACTCTTTCATCTCTCACAATCTTTGCACCCATGAACGCCACCTCCAGCCTGCCTTGCTTGCACTCTGAGAGTGCGCTCGCACTGTTTTTCTGGTGTTTTTGTGAGAGGGTGTATCGGTCTGTCAGCCTCACCGACAGCTGGACTCACTGCACTACCCCTTTCCTTTCCTAGGCTAGGTTATAAAACAGTTTAGTGTTTCATTTCTTGCTTTTCAATTTAGGCAAACCAATTTTACCAGCATTAAAGCTAAGAAGTTTCTTCTCCCCAGTTATTTAACCCAGTTACTGTACACAAGCAATGATGCTGCTTATCTCATCTATTGTTTTACATTTCCATACTGATTTCTTTTGAACTCAGTAAGTACACAGTAATCAGTTACAAACTCATAGACGCATACTACCTACTCAGAGGGGACACCTCCACCAAAAAAACCCAACTCATCATTAGCTGACTTACGGACTGCATCTGCTCCAGAAGATCAAGTTTGCAAACACCAGCGTATACCAGATTCATGCTTGCCCCAGGCCATGTTTCATTTCCCATGGTGGTGGTTTCTCTTTGATTGGGCAGTACAATGGGCTCTCTGTACAGCCAATATGTTCTGTTTTTCTGGAGATAGCTATGCCTCCAATAATTTGGGGAGAAAAAAAGAAAAGAGCAACAGCTGAAATCCAGATGACTTGAGTACTTTGCTAACAAAGAAAGACTGTTGGAAGCTCAATGAGACTGATCCTTCCTAGAAAGACCTACAAACAAATAAGTACTGCATGGTTAAACGCTAGATTAGGATTCAAATGAGGATTTCTGCATAGATCATAAATCAAACTTTGCCATTTGTAGAAGAGCAGCGCAGATGTGGAATGTCTGCCTAACTGTTCTGTTATGCCCATTCTAACATAAGGGTTTTCTGGTTTAAGGGCTGGAGTAAAATTTGGAGTTATCCTTAAGATTGTGCCAGCTTTATGAAAGGAAGACAGGGGATAACATTTTAGATTTTTCCCGTTGTATTGTATGCAGCCACTTCTTAGTCACAGTCTGCAGCCTCAATCTCCACTTTGCTCTGGGCAGTCCAGATGAGTTCTGCCAATGCAGGTTTTTCTGAATTTCCTCCCTCTAACACTGATATCAACCCTGAATGCACAGGCATACAAGAGGGGTGCATATTTGACCTGGAACAGATGCAAACCCACACATGAGGTCTCGCATGGGAGAGGTACATGCCTAATGTTTGGGAATGATGTAATAGGAGGCTGTAGCCTGACGCTGCAACCAGGGAGCGTGCAGTAGGCCTCCCTCACAAGTACATTTCTTCGCAGTCTGGGCATAACAACCAAAGTTAGAAGAGCTAATAAGGCATCCTTCTTTCCCCTAGGCAAGAGGAGCTTGCAACTACGGGACCAAGAGTTCCCAGTCAGCAGATACCCATGATGTTTCCTGGAGATCAGTACCTAAATAAAGATGAAGGCCAAAAATACATATATGGGGGGGTTTATTAAAAACAAGATTTAACTACACAAACGCAGCACCACAGTCTGAACCTTAGACTTCAGTCTCCCAAATCACAGGCCTCTGATGCAAAATGAAAGGGAAATGTCCCTTAGCTCTAGCAGTCCCAAGCTCTCCTCCTTCGGCTTCCAGACTCAAGAGGGCATATTTGTCCCACATACTTCAGCAGACCTCCTTTCAAGCTGCCAGTGAACAGTGCGGGGACCAGGTACTTGATCAGTCCCTGTGGGTACTGCCTTCAGATATGCACTTGCTGCACTGGACATGGAAAACATGAGCTTTCTGCTATGTTCACCAATAAACAGGTGGGAGGTTTTTCACCTCCAAAACCCAAAATAATGTTATGCTGAGGTGGCAATGTTGCTTGTGTGAATCGAACTTGGTCACCTTCTGCATATACAGAAGAAATTGGTTTACTATCACGTTGTCCCATGAGCCCTTTTCTCAGGAGGCCCGTGTATAGGGAATGGGTGGAATCCAGCACCTTTTGAGCACTCAACATTTTGGGAACTTCCCCCACCAAGAATTTCCTTCCACAAGGAGCCACTCATGCACTCCAGAAGTAAGCCCATGTCCTTTCTCCCTAGACCACATCAGTTAACAGGAAAGTTTAAGCATTTGTCCTCAGCTGATGTCCTTTTCATAGGGCCCCTTCATTCCCTGACAACTGAAACCTATCTGCAAACAAGCCACAGCCCCTGCTGAGAGACAGGGTTTATTAGCACAGGCTCAGTCCTGTTGTAACATGGCAATGCATCATCAAGCCAGCTCAGGATGTGGGCATAGCTCACTCAACTTCCAGCCAAAGATCTTCTGGATGGAGTGTCCAAATTGCTAAGTAAAAATTACAGCTCCTCTGGTCTTTCTTTGGGGCTGTAACTGCCGGTCCAGTGCCAGCGCCTTGAACTGACCAACCCATCAAGTGAGGAACACACCATTAGTGGCCATCCACAAGAAATTTGGCTCAAATAACATCCCTAATAACAAGCAAGACTTTTGAGGGCAAAGGCTAGCATAGACTCCGACACAGCAAAGCACTATTCAACTGCCTTCATAAGGGTACCCTCTGCCTCTCCGCCAAACACAAATTCTGCGCCAGAGTACGACCACCTTGTGCCTTGAATGAAGCAGAGATCTTAGGAGATGTAAAGAAAGAAAAGTGAACAATTAAAGACTGTATTACATACTTATTCAGAAAGAAGCCAAATTAACCTTTTGTGTCCTTGCTTGAAACACTTTAATTTGTCCCATACATCACTCAGAAACAGTAAACACAGATGTAAAAATAGGTAAAAAGTCACGTGCTTTAAGACAAGACTTTGAAAATCCATCAGTAAAGCCACTACAGCATGAGTTTGATGGGGCTTCAGGTTTTTTTGTTTTCTCCAAATAGCCACATTTGTGGCTGCAACATTTTTGTAAAGACAAATACGTCTTTATTTTAGTTACTGGAGTCCTCTCAAAAATGCGCTTATAAATCCTCCGGGAGCGAGGAGGAGTCACAATGGAAAGACTGATGGATCTGCAACACTACTACAGCGGCTCACATGGTTCAATTGCCATAACTGTTCCTTTGTGGCCGCAGCATTAGCTGTGTGTCACCAAGCCTTAAATATACATTTTGAACTGTCATATTCAATATAGTGGACCCTGGTGGATAGTTAAAGACAAAGCAGAAAAAGTGAACAGCATGGAAATACGATGTGAAAAGACTCACTTTTTAAACAAGAGAATAGGAGCTGTTGTTAAACATGGTGCCTGATGCCTAGCATATTCTGCTGGCCTTGAGGAGATAAAGGATTTAGTAACACAGCCTTTTTGGGTTTACTTAGTTGTACACTCTGAATGATGAACTGACAGTATTTGCAGGCTCTCCTTGCTCCTTTTTTTGTGTTCTCAAGACCAGAATATTCTCCAGCAATGCAATTTCCAGCTGACCTATCCTGAGGCCAAATGGAAACAATAGAGATTAATGGCCTAGGAAACTTTGAAGAGAACAATGGCATGATCTTGGGATGAACTAGAACATGTGAAACGTAATAATCTTGTGAAAAAAAAAAAAAAAAAAACAGTTCTGCAAACAGAAACCTCTTCCATGGCTTATTTAGCAATGAGCGTAAAAGGAAAACGTGCCTGACTGTTTTAATTTAAAATTTGCTGGCTATAAACAATGATTTTGAAATAACATGAGTCAATATTATTTTTCTTAAAACGTGATACAAGGTCTAAAAGCCAAGTTCTCCTCTGGGCGAAGCTGATACCAGTGTGATCAAGAGCAGAATTTGTATTGATTACATTTGGCACCTGGTGATGCTCACACCTGAGACACAGGGGCAAGAAGAACAACTCCATGAATGAATGGGTTTGATCTGCAAACAACAACGGGTTGTTCCAAGAGGAAATGTGCTTTTATTATCAGTATAGAATGACTCCACAGTAAATAAATCATATGTATTGCAACTGAAATATTACTCCATTATACATCAAGGATGCATGCAACCTTTCCACTTTTTTTTTTTTTATTCATTCTGATTTTTTCCAGCTTGTTAAGTACCTCTCCAAGGATCTATGAACTAGCAGCTAGAGGTTAAAAGGCAAAACAAAAATATCCTAAGTAGTATTCATATTATACAGAAATCCATCCAAGTCACGATAAAACAAAGCTTATGGAACACAAAAACTCTTTAACTAATCAGCTTAAGTTGTCTTTCAGTCTCTGTCTTCTATTGCATTACCCAAAATTCAGCTTTACAAAGCATCTGTGGAAAAAGGTAACCTTTGCAGAAGGCAACCAAATCCAAGCCTAGGCTACCCAAGAAAGCAAACATTTTCAAGAGTCTGGCAAGTGCTTTCCATGACCTCTGGAACAAGTCATGCACAGCTTTCTATAGCATTGAATCCTGATGGTGGATCACTTAGTGTCACTTAAAAATCATTTATGACATATAGCTTCTCGGGTATCTCGCATAGTATCTTCTCATGCAACTTCTCTGACATCTTTTCAGAGGTGGCACAGACTCTCCTTTCTCTCTCATAGCTGCTTGCTTTTCTCTGAAGCAGTAGGAAGACAGCAAATTACTACCTCTCTGCCCAGCATAGCTGAAACCAACCAAAAGGTCCTAACAGGAGGATGAAGCCTGACACAAAGACAAGTGCAGAAGCCATAGTGCTTCAGAAACCTAGGTTAAAAACACTATATGGGAGGTTGCATGCAAGGTTTCTCAGCATGGATGATTACACTTACACTCAATGTGCAACAAGGTGAGAAAGATCCTAAAGTATTTTTACGTTAAGACTGGAAATACTCCTGGAAAGGTCTGAAGTCAGAAGAGCTTTTGAGATTTTGTTGCTTGTATGTGCTTTGCATCACTTCCCCTTCAAAGAGTTAATGAAAACAGACATATGGGAGGAGATTCCCAGCAGAGAGAAAAATCTGGGCTAGATGCTGATACCCAGCTGTTGAGGCCTCCTGAAAACAATTGAAATCCACACTTAAATGAACAGTGCACTTTCTTTGTCTGGAGTCAAGGAGGATGATCTCTCTATGTTCTACTCGCCTCTTCCAAGTCCACCAGATCATGTCAACTTTATCTAGATAAAACATGAGCCAGTTTACCATTAACTAGGTGCTTGAAAATACCAGGGTTATCCTTCCACTGCACCTGTTGTGTTTGCATAATATGGTTCAGGGCTTTTATGCACTTTTCTACTGTCCATGCTAAGAGACTTGAACTGGCTGTCAGCAATGCCTTAAAGGAGTCAGAGGGTTGGGCTGACAAGTTACCTTTAAGAACTCCCTATGAACAATGAACTCTCAAACAGAACTTCATTCATTTCTACAATGGTGTCCTGGTGAGCCCCTGGTAGTCAACGTACCGAAGCTGACTAACAGATGAAATAAAGGAGCAGAAGCATTATCTTCATTTATTCCCAGGAGAAATCAGATATTCCAATATCATCAGCGACATATCTGCTTTGCTCAGCTGAGAAGGATTTAGGAAACTTACAGGATTTCAGAAGCGTCTCAACTGCATCTGCTATTATTTTGATGACCTACTTCCTATTACCAAGCAAAGATGTAATGTGGGTCAAAACAAAGAGGAACTTGCTATGTGTCATGAGTAGAGAATGTAGTTCTAGTGTTTTCACTTTTTTCAACCAGATTAAGTCTCATGGCTGTTTCTCCTTCATGTGCAACAAAGAGATGTTAGTTCCCTTCACCCATCCCCAAGCATTTCCACATCCACAATCAGCCACTATATGCAAAAAAAATGAGAAACAAGTGGGAAAGACTAATCCAGCCTGTCAGAGGCATACAAACAAAATTAGCACGGACAGCTACACAACATCTTGAATGCTTAAACATTCTTCTTATGTTGGTATGTACTGTATAGAATAGACAACTGTTGAAGGAAGTGATCTGTCCTCTGAAGAATGAACAAGTAGAACTAGAGTCAGAAGCAAAGGAAATAGCAGAAATGTTAAGACATTTATCTTGCATCTGTCTGCACTACCAAAAGGAGAGATTGTTAACCTACGTTAGACGTCAGCTGCACGGCAGTGCTGGAAGGACACAGATTGGGAAAGAATCTATTCACCAGCTGAAACCAATGTTCCAGGCTACAATATCTCCAATTTACAAATACTTGGATAAGATGCACAGCATGGGTGAGCAGACACAGCCCCCCCTCTATTTTGAGAAACATTTAGGGCAAAGCAGTAAAACAGAACACTTTTAAAGGATGGCCAATACTCCCACAATAGTACAACCCTTAAGGTTCACAGATTTCATACACTCACTTCCGATGAGGATTCAAAGGCAGTGAAGTTGGTCTTATTCTCCTGTGCTACTTTAGAACAGGTTCTTCATAGAAGTGTCCCTGCAACCTTCGCTTACTTGTAAGGAGAAAATGTAATGAAGAATGTTCCACAGCATATTGTGATTTAACTTTACAATCAGCCTAGACTAAGGAGCAGGAGAAACACAGCTTCCAGAAAGGATAAGAGAACATGGGTAGTAACACAGTTATTTCTTCCCTCTTCATTTCTCATTTGCACCTTGCTTGTTTGAATAAGTCACAGGGATGAAGACTCCTTGTGGAATGGTTTTATGCTTTTCATACATCCCACCATTTTCACAGAGGAACTGGGGCAGAGAGAGAAAGCAACACCTGGGTTCCTTCAGCTCCCAAATCCCTGCCAAATCAGCATGCTCACTTCATTCGCTTAGTACACATCAAAAAAGGAACACCTTTCACCAGTACTGCACCTGAGCAGCAGCAAGCACAGAGGAGGCTGAAACCCCTGACAATCCAGCTCTGGGCACTGGCCATCCATTTAGGGTCTGGCACCAGTAGTAGCAAGTAAAAAGAAGCTGAATAACAGCAGAGAAGATAGACAGAAATCACTCTGCAGTTAGGCAGATATAGGCATGGCAAGATCCAGCATATTCCCAACAATACCCCAGACAGCTGCTTAAGCAAGAGTTAGCACTGACGTTTCTTCGAGGCTTTTGGCTTTGGTGAGGGTGGAGTTGTGACCACCAGATGGGTACTTCTCCAGTGCATTCCACAATGGAAGGAGAAGCTGGAAGGGAAAGCGATGAAGGGGGGAATCATCTTCCATTGTGTGGGAAGGTGAGCTTGACATTGACACTTCAGGGGAATTTAACGAGTGGGATGCAGAGCCAAGAGGCCACACTGGGTGGAGTGCTAAGTATACAAACTCAACCTGTAGACAAATGCCTTGCCTGATATGGGGACTCTTCTCTGTGCTGCACAATGTTCACAGCCCCATCTTGAGCTCTGTGCAGAACGGCCTCCACTCAACCAGCAAACAGTGGGCTTGAGCAGACATGAAGCCTCAGCGACATACAGTTCTTGAATGAGAACGCTTGCTTTCAAACAGCACAATGTGGTTACCTCAACATAGTTGGCATGAGAAGGAACTGGAGTTGAAGGCATTTGGTGGTTTTGGAGAAACACATAAGGCTTTATTTCACCAAATACCTTTCTTTTTCTTTTTTTTATAGCAAACTTTTTTCCTTTTGGGGATGTCATGACTGGAATGTACCGATTCCATGAGTTTGTTTTCTTCTCTTTTCTATTCCCTTGGATCTTCACCCTCAGCTGCTTTCTCCATCAGAAGACTTTGCAGAATAACTTTTTTTGTGTGTGCCTTGTTTTCTATGTGAGTAAATATATCCTCTGGCATCCTATTTAGCAGAGATGCATCCTCCCTCCAACATCCATACTTAAACACATTAAAAGAATTAAACCTACTTCTCTTCTGACCTTTTCTTGCTGCAGTCACTTCCTGCTCAATGCACTCACATGCTTAGATCTAAGATCAGCTCATCCATGCTGGAACTCCTGTGCATAGGTGAAAATAATAATAAAGCTTAAGTTCAATGAAGAAAGGACACTTGGCCAGAGCCAGAGGTTCTGCCCCTTCCATTCTATTCTAGCACAGAAAGCAGAAATAAAGGAACACTAATAAGTAAATTGAACATCCTGGCTGCTTTGGTACGTGTGTTCCCTCCTCGTTTGCTTTATAGTGCTTTGGCTTGCTGTTCACTGTCATGTGAGCAGTATCAAAGAAAGCCAGATCCTTTTTACTTGGAAATTGATGATGTATGTACCCAACTGTTGATCCAACTGTCTTTATGGTCCAAGAGTAACATGTTTATCTCTCCACCCCACCCCAACCCCCCCAAGCTTCTTAATATTAATAGGATGGGTCTATACAAAGCCCTAGCATTTATAAATGCCTTCACTCAAGCTTCCTTTTCTGAGGCTGCCATGCAGTTTGAACACAGTCCCAGGCCAACTGTTTCCACATCTAAGCATCCCACCCTATTCTTACATTTATACCACTTGCCCTGCTTATTTTAAGTTTCTCCTGGCTGATTTCCCAGAATAACCTTTGCCTCTGGCAAGATAATTGCACAAGTCTGAAATACTGTCGCCACCGACCTTAGCTACAGTATATGCCATTCTCAATATACCCAGGGGGCTGGAAGCCTGTGGGAGCGAAGTGCTAGTTCCTGAAGAGTTAATTCTCTTTCATGTTTCAGAAATCACATGGATTAGAACAGTCACTCCAAGTTTGCGATTTAGGTTTTTTTAAACCTGGAGGAACAAGTTCAGTTTTCATCTACCAAGTGAGAAATAGTGAGCGGGAGTAAAGGGGGCTGGTCTCTTTTCAGCAAGAAGAAAAAAAAAAAAAAAAAAACNGTGAGAAATAGTGAGCGGGAGTAAAGGGGGCTGGTCTCTTTTCAGCAAGAAAAAAAAAAAAAAAAAAAAGACTTAACCAAAGTGGATATTTTCACACCTTTTATTTTTTTTAGTTCAATACCTAGTCTTCTGCTGAAAAGAAGGGCAAATGGAAAATTTTAAGCTGCTCTCTTACAGTATTTGATCCGCTTACATTCCACTTCTCTTAACTATGCCCTTAATATACTAACAGAGAACGAACATTACCAACCAAATGCCAGTTGATGACACAGCAGAGACTAAAACCTCAGGTCAGTGACCTTTCATGGGCACCATGAAAAAATTCAGTCTTCTTTCCAAAATTAGAGGGTGGGGATGCTGATAGACAACACAGGCATGCTGGCAAACAGCATTTGAGAGCTGGAAGTTTCAGCCTTTCATGGAGGCAAACGTTACTGTCAGCCATTCACCTCTCTGCAAGGTGGCAGCTGCCAGCTCCTGCTACTTTTGGATCTCACCAGGGTCTGAGACCCATCTTATTTCCCAGGCCTGCTCCAGCCCTTCTGCTGCCACTCAGCATCTGCCCACTGCCACCTTTAACACAGTTTCCATGGTAAGTAGTCACTGAATTACACTCCCTGCCACTTCTTTGCGGGCAATTGCAAAGTATCCTTCACATAGCAGATATTTTCACATTAAAAAGACTTTTTCTTCCAATTTGTGTGCATTTCTGCAGTTTGTTTCAGGCCACATTGTACGTCTTGGTGACACCAAATGTTAGCACAGTGAATAATATATCTTTTTTTACCTTTACTGTTAAGGGCAGACTGACTGTCTTCACTTGCACTGTTTTTGTTTGTCATGTGTGGTGGGGAAGAAAATGAAGGGTGGGTCTCTCAGTCAGCAAGGTTCCCTGGCACTCAGGGAAACTTGAGGGCAGTCCCACAAGGGTTGTTTGTGTGATCTTGGGATAGGAAGCCAGACGTAGGTGTAATTGCAAGGACAACAGGCAAGGCATGGTAAAACTTTCAGGGTCCAAGCATTTGTTTTCCCTATGCCACAGCCCTAGAAATCCACAGTGGCGGCTCCTGAGGGATGGCATAAGGCACCTAGAGCAGCAGGCGCTGATAGCAGATAATGGGAGGGTAGCTTCTTGCAGAATAGCAGTTAGTGCCCTCACCCCAAGGTCTCCTATTTCTGTCTCAACTCCAAGTATTCCTCGTATCTTTCTCATTGCAAGAACAGTCTGACCCTGTTTGGGCACCGGTTTCCAACTCCACCCTGGCCGTAGGGAGCATCGTGCCAGGTCTGCTCACAACCTCAAGGATAGTTCGGTATTTAGCCTTCCTTAAACTTAAGGTGAGCTGGATCCTTTGAAAAATCTGGGCCTGAATATCTCAGATCCTTGCTTGCACCTTGGACCTTTGGACGTACTAGCTCTTCTGACATTTCCTCAAGTTCATGAGTTCCTCAACCTACCATCCTAAACGTCTTTCTAGATCAGTATTATGTGCTTGTGTCTCCCTACCTTCAGCCCTGTAAGGCACTCTCAAATGCTGACCTTCCTCCTACCAGGCTACAGTATGAACGTGATCCTTCCACAGAAGAAAGACTGTTGGTTTTGAGCTGCTAGTGATCTCAGTTTGGGCTGGTATCACTACACCAGAGCTGGATCACTAACTGTTCTCTACATCCTTCATCATCTCAGAAAACAGACATCCAAGTTAATTCTCACGTGCATAGATGCACATTCTGGTATTTAAAGCAAAGTAGTTCACTTTAACAGCAGAGTAATTGCATTAAAAAAAAAAAATACTTGGCTTCATCAGAAAACCCTTAGAAATAAAGAGGAACTTATTATTCAAACAAAAGATTAAACAAAGAACAGTGATTGCCACACTGCTCAGCAGCAAAGACACTGATCACATGTGACTGAACTCTGTCCAGGAGGATATTGATTATAAGCGCTTGCTATTCACTTTGATAAAATTAAAGAGATTGGATTCTACTCTCAGTTAAGCTACAAGTTTCAGTGAAATCACTTTGAATTTGTACTGCTGTCACAGGACAGCACACACCCCAAGTCTGTAATTCTTCTCCTCCATAGGTCAGTTCCTCTCACATACTTCATGGCTGAATCTCCACTGCTGAGGTTTAACAAGTACTGAATGAAAAAGGCAATTCTTCAAATACACATTCAGGAAAATGTTAAGAAAGTAATAAAATATCCAGTAAGTCAGAAGCACAAGTTTCGTGGTGTGTCAGAAAAGCAAATTTTATTTGGAGCTTGGGAAAAGAAAATATAAAACAATTCCATCAGTTGGTAGAAACCCAAAGAACAGTTTTATGTTAATATCCAAATTCAGAATTGCAAATTACACTAAAGAGTCCAGCAGTGCTGTCTGGGCTGAACTAGGCACAAATTGAGGGGAAAAAATGGAGTTAAAAAAAACAACTTGCACACAAAACCCAACAACCCTTATTCTTATTTTACTCATCCACATGAGCAACACAGCTGAGGAGAGTATTTCAACAATCTGTGTAATTTTATCTTTCCTGTGTTCTTCTTTGGGTATTATGTGTCATCCCTGTTTGCACAATAGCCAAGTGCCTGATCCTGCTTTCTTTGCCAGCCATACAGATCATAAATCAGAGAACACAGCTCATAAATCATGTGCCACTGAACACTGAATCAAACTGAAACACCCAGGCAAAGATTCCACTTGGTAGGAGCTGCAGGACTGTAAGGGTGCTGGGGGCAGCTGGGCTATCCCCGTAATACATGGGGATAGGCACAAGCACAGTTGTCCTCAGCAGTAAACATCCCCTGGTACGGTGCCCCGGCTGACCTGTCTGCAGAGCAGCTAGGGTACAACCCAGCCTGCTCCTTCTCCTTGGCCCATTTCAAGCCCATATCTATTCCCATTCCATATACATGAACTGAACAATGCAACTTTTCCACCGGGTTCCTGTAAACTAGTTTGTAAACATTCTGAATGATGGAAAAGTAGTCCATAAAACGTTCAAGACTTCTGTGGCTAACAACTTTTGCTTTCAGTGACACCAAGGTTTCTTGCAATTTTCCCCTAAGCCTATATTTATGGGAAGGCAACCAGTTAGCAAATAGCCCAGTTCTGCTCAGTGAAGCACTCCAGAAACACCCTTCTGAATCTGTAACGCGGCCCTGCATGTACCACAGCTGCTCATAACATGCAGCTAGCTGGTCTGCTCGTATGAGCACTCCTCAACCCAGGCAAACATGAGCCAAAACAGTTTAAACACCAGATCTTTACAACCCCTTCCCTTTCCGTCCCTTCCTCCTGCAATGCATGATGGAGCACCTGCACAGATGTTGTGCCACAGCTGAGAAGAGCCATGCAAAATGCAGCTGCAAAAAATATACGCAAGGATCATCAGGAACGGGCTCAGCATCCAGCCTGTACCCCTTCTCACAGCTCTTTGCAGCAATACATCTCTGGATGTGGGTGGGGTGGGGAACATGCTTGTGCTTTGGGGAAGAGCAAGCTTGGAGTGACTCAGTGTTGTTTTTGGCTCTGTGCTTTTAGAGACATGGGGAGGAGATGCTAAAAACATCCCCAGTAAGCTGAGAAAGTTTTCATTGTAGGTCTTTCTCAAAGCCTGATCTCCATTGTCCTGAGTAGCGTTGAAAGACATGGAAGGTCTCTTAGAGAAGGTCCTAGATGATACTGGATGGGAGAGGAACAAGAACGATAAAAAGCTGAAGGCATGGGCACAAAACCATGTGACAGTGCCACTTTCTCCACAGAAACCCTTATCATGCAACAGGCTGCACCACTCTCATGCATGTTCGGTGCTGTTCATGCATATGCACCCTTCTACTTGTGCGCCCATGCAATGACCTCAAGGCAGCGAGGCAACTGTCTCAGCACATCATGGTAATATCTATTCCTACTATTCCACCTTGTTCCTCTCCAGGTGCTGACTTAAGTAACACAGGGAAATTTTACAGACAGAGAAGATGTGAGTGCTGAGTAGTGCCCAGATATGCACACATCCCCACCATGCTGCTGCGAATAGAGCCCACATGCCCCAAATTTTCTAATGGCCTGCTCAAACTGCTCTGAGCCATACAGAAGAAAATTAAAACCAACACACTATAAGGTAAAACATGCCAAATTCCCAGCTGGTGGAGCCCCACTGAAACCTGGTGTTATGCAACAGCAGAACAGGCCCAAAATTGAATATAAATATTATTTCCATAAACGAAGGCAAGGTTTTGTTCCCAGTAATCTTTAGTGATATACACAAGCCAGAAAAATCTGCGTTTGCATGCAATTCCTTTCCCCCCCAACCCTCAAGTTCAGAAGAGTTTGGATCTATGGGCTTGGTTCAGTTGTGAACTCAGATTAGGAAGGCCTATGTTATCTCATAGGTTGCCAACAGAGGTAATACTGAAATGCATATGCTGTCCACAGAAGGTTAATCTCCACTGGCAAGGGAATTAGGCTGAGGCAAAGGAATGACTCTACTAGGAAAAGAAGTTCTGCTGCAGCCGTCGTACAGAGTTTTATATATATGAGCAGGCTTGCGGTTAATCAGTATTTTATTTTGAGTTTGAAACGGTTGGGACTTTGAGGATTTTTTTTTTTTTTTTTTTTTAGGTTTATTATTTCTTTTCAGAGGCTGAATCAAGCTCCACTCTGCACCCATCTGTCAGTTACGCAAGGGACTCATTTGGAGCTATGACGGTTTCATTACTGGAAACACAGACCTTCCCTCTTCTGAGGCAGGCTTCAAAACAAGAAGTTGGTTGCCTCGGGACACACAGAGACACGCGCACTTCATCCAACAGATTTCAGAACCAACATTTGGAGGCTTGGAGCCCAGGTCCTGCTGGACACTCAAGAGAGAGAAAAAGCCCCAGGAACCTCTTCTAATTTAATGGCATAGCTAAAAAAGCAAGCAGAATAGCAGCCTTTGGCCCTATCTGGACCCTCCTCAAAATGTAACCAGCCATGGAGAAAAAGCACAGCGCAGTCTCACTGAAGGCAGATGCAGCAGCTGCAATCCTCTGGCCTTTGTGAGAGCTCCAGGAAGCACCATACTACCTAAAGACCTCTTTGAGTTCCCTCAGCACACAGCAATCAAGCTCATCTGGGCACTGTTTTGCTTGATAGATATCTCCTGCAAAGCACTGTTTCTCACTGGCAAAGCTTTCAGTGGTTTTAGTGAGCACAACACCTCCATTACCTGTTTCAGCATCTCTCATAACCACTATCATAGGGTGTGGGCCTGCCAGAGACTTGTTATACATTAAAACCCATTGAAGTTTTCAGGATGTCACATGGCAGGAACTGCGTGGGTGAAGGTCACCACCATGGCCAAGACACAGGGAGAGGCCTTATTCACTTGAATACTGTCCAGCTAATGTGCTGAGAAATTGTACCCTTTATGCATTGGACACCTGGAAAGTGAGTCAGATGCTGACCAATGTGTTTAATGAACTAGCGCATAGCACTGCAAGAACTGATGTCCAGTTTAGCAGAGCCCAGCTCTGTGCCTATGTCCCACCTAAACTTTGGTGGGAGTTTTGGGAGTCCGAAGAAAAAAAAAACGTGTTTTTCCTCCATAACCCCAGGAAGTTGCATACAGTGAACACAGACATCTGTCACAAACTGCTGGAAGATTACACATTTGGGTTTTCCTCACCTTACATATAGAGACAGCATCTACAACACAAGAAGTCACTGAAACAAGGTCATTCATTTCCCCAACAGCAAGTTAAACTGAGCTGAAGATATTGTTATGGCGGATTAAGACTAAGTAAAAATTCTGGTTTAGCCACAGTCTGCTGATGATATGCTCCTGAAGCTGAGTTGGGGCAAAACAAAGTCTGTAGGTTACAGTGAGAGAACTGCAGTTTCTAGAGCACAGGGAAGACTCTTCTAACTCTAGAAATCAAAACATACTATGCCAAAATACCACTACTCTATTTCCTTATCTCCCTAAAGTAGTTCCAGGTACCATCATATTTTCATGCCTATGCTCTGCACTACAAAAATCCATTCTGCTTTAAAACAGACTGTTTTTCCAGGTACAAGATAACCCTCATGAAATAAGGGACAGAGAAAGATGGACCAGAGGAACTTGCCTCCTGGAACAGAGCAGCGTGGGTTGCCAGATCAGAACAAAGGTAGCTAATGGAAGGGAGTTGAAAAATGGAGGGAAACTCCTCCCTGTATGGGGTAAATTCCCAACCCGTGCCTGTATCCACCTTGCTACTCAGTTAAAAGGTTTTGCTTTAAACTCATGATCTGTGGGTTATACCAAAACAAATGTGGACTGCATACAGTTACTCTGTAACTAGTGGCCTCTAGTACAGTGTAAACACTTCAGGATGCACAGAAAACAGGCTTTTTTCTCCTTACCTTACTTTTCTTAAATTCTGGTTTATCTGCTTGCTAGTGAGAAAAAACATTAAGTAGCAGAAATAGTACAGTGCCTTCCCGCAACAGTATTCTGAAAACAACACTTGTAAACAGTTCCATCAAGTACAGAACAATAATGCAATTTGGCAGAAAGAATCTTAGAAGCCAAGTTACACAGAGAAATTACAGTTAAAATTACATTAATCAAAACCAGTTAGGAAAAGATGAGAGGAAGACTCTGGCAGAACATGTCTGGGATGTTACCAATTAAACTTGTTTTTCTTCCTAAAAGGCAATAGCATTCTTTTTAATTAGCCTCTGTCATTGTAATTCTAACAATAACCCACGGCGCAATTACTATTTGAGCTACTTGAAAACTTAAAGCATGTGCCCAGTTTCTTTTAAAGACTCCTCTGTGGACAACCAATGGGGCTGGGTAGAGAGGAATAAACAGTTTACTTTTTCATTTCTGAAGCTAAGTTATATTACCAGATTTATTCAAATGCTGAGAAGCCATTCTGGGAATAGTAAAAAAAAAAAAACAAACAACAAAAAAACTAACAAATAAATCAACTAGCTAGGAGTCAAAAATAAGCAGAAAGACATTTCTTTCCAGATTTAGGTTTAATGTTCTCTGTGGAGCAACACATTGGCATTTATGAACTACCACAGAACTCTGCACATACTGCTGCATTAGATGAGCTCACACCAGGGGAAGGCACACACTGGAATTTCTCCTATTGCTGCTGATGCCATTGGCACTGAAGAAGTTAATGCCTGTAGGCTGCAATGCTAAACCCAGTGTGGCTAATCTGCGGGCATTACTACACTTTGCAACATAAATGCTTGGCTGAAATGAGATTAGAAAACTTAATGGCATTAATGAAAGCCTGAGCTATAAAAACCCCTTAAAACACAGAAACACTCCATTTTTCAGGTTCTCTGGGCTAAAAACCACAGATTCTCCAGTTTGCTCCACTGATGCAAGTTCAGAACTGGAAGTACAATACTTCAGACCTTCCAATCTTACCAGAAAAATCTGTGATTCTAACAAAGATGGTTCATTAATAAGTTAACACTTTGTCTCACTGAATTTGTACTAGATTCCAGTGTTCATAGGTCTTTTCCTTCCCCCGTCACCAAGGACACATCTCTTTATTTGTACTCACTGTGGCATGAATTATAGAAGATAGAGAGAACAGGAAAGGTGACAGTTTGATAAAAGTTTCATCATGTGTCATAGGAAAATCTCAGTTCAAAGACAGCTGACAAGACCTGCTCTAGAAACACATATTAAAACAAATACATATTAAACTTGTGAAATACACCTGTTCTTGTTGATAATCCCTTTTATATCCTGATTGTGACCTACACTCTACGCTGAAATATCTTGGTAGGGAAAAAAATCTGCAATATTTTCAAGTTCTTTCTTTTCTGTGGAAGCAAGTTATTGCTAAAAAGGTTACAGAACTCTTCGTATCTTTACTAGAAAACAGAATGCATAGCCAGAAGATGTACCTGCTTCCCAGCTTTTCCAGTGCTTTTCCTGCAGTCATCCATACAAATAGATAGTTTCCCTTTACACAATGTGATTCTCTGAAACCCATTAAAGATCTAAAGAAGCCTTTCACTGTCAGCTCTATATTGTGAATGTTCATGGCAGTGGCCTTTTCCCCAAATATGTGAATTATCCAATTCCCATCTGGCCACTTGTAACTTCCTTCTATTGTTACAGAAGGCCAAGGCACAAAGCAAGATCACGAGTCAGGAGATCTGAAATGGCGGAGATTATTTTTGCCTACGTAAAACATAACCCCTCCTTCCAACTGGTGAGATACTCCCCCCAATACCCAGTACGCAATAAAAGTAAAACAAGCACTATGAGATATAACAAAGCACATTGGAGGACCGAGAGAAGGATTCAACGGTTATAAAGATAATGAGAAAACATTCACAGTGACACTAAGTAGGATACAAGATATCTACCTTCAGGCTCCAGGATAGCACATTGGAGGACCGAGAGAAGGATTCAACGGTTATAAAGATAATGAGAAAACATTCACAGTGACACTAAGTAGGATACAAGATATCTACCTTCAGGCTCCAGGATAGCACATTGGAGGACCGAGAGAAGGATTCAACGGTTATAAAGATAATGAGAAAACATTCACAGTGACACTAAGTAGGATACAAGATATCTACCTTCAGGCTCCAGGATGCCAGCCAAACATTAACCGCTAGGAATTCAGTGGAAAATGTCTCTAAGTAATGACACCATATAATTATTTAATAGGCTTTTACACCTTGCTCTGAAGCATCTGGTAAAGTATTGCTCTGGATAGAGTATTTGGCTTGACCAACTGATGTTCAAAAGTGTGGAAATACTCATATTTTGCCCTACAAAGGCATGCAACTCATAACAAAGGCTATACCAACCATGCTTTACAGCTTTGCATATTCTAGTCGTGCAGTTTCCATTAGATGCTAATAGGTATTTTAAGTGTCTGAGCTCTTTTACAGAATATAGTATTAAAATAGCCCAGCATTAAGACTTGAGGTATGCTGGCAAACACTACGTGTTGGCAGCCAGTCTAAGACCACTGCTGGCAAAAACAGGACACCTGTTGTCAGTATTCTATCAAACATGATCATTTTAACATTGGGAAAGTTTGGAATGGCTCCATGAAAACCTGTCTGATGTCAAATTATCATCCTAGCCAACCAGCAACTGAACTAAATGTTCATAGTGTCATCAGTCAACTAACGAACACACATGAAAAATTTAGAGAGGCTTATGGGTGAAACATAGTGCATGTCAACTTGAAATATTTACTTGCAAAAAAGGCATATGCTAAAAATAGTATTTGAAAGACACCCAAGCATTGCAAACAGGTATTTCTAGTGAAAGCCCCAATGAATGAAAAGGGAATGACTAGAAATGCCTGGTGAAGCAGTCAGAAGAACGTTTAAAAAAAAAAAAAAAAAAAGACAACCAGGTCAGAGATTGACGTCACAGTCCCAAAGCTCTTGTTACTAATCTGGGAACTGATGAACAAACAACAAGAATGGAATAGCCAGGATTCCACCAGCTAGGCTAGTTCTACCTTTTTGTGCTCTTGTACAGTGCGTTTTTGTATTTTCTTTTTGGAAACAAGTGCCACGACTGTTTGTCTGTATAAGTCAGCATGATGATAGCTTGAGAACAACTTCAAACTAAAGCCAGTGAAAATGAATCTGGGAGATGCTCTGGAGAACAGGCACATTTGGCAGAAGTATCTTGCATCAGCTACTCCAGCAAGAGGGCATTTAGAGGAACATAGCTCAGCCAGAGCAGAAATACCCTGGGCATCACACTTTCTATTCCAAGGAATCTCAGAGACAGCACTGTTTATTTATAAGGCTACCCACTTAGAGATACCCCAAGGCCAGCATCCAGAGAACTTGTCTTTTCCAGTACGTGTATTGCTGCAAATTCACCTAAGACACTACTTCCAGAAAGAGCCTGAGAGCAAAACATCTGTGATTCAACAATAGTGATTGAAAAAATGCATCACCATTAATGTCATCATGATCTACCATGCATGTAGGACTGCCCAAGACTGTCAACATTCTTTATAACACCAGTTAGGCTTTGAGTTTGATGAATATAACTGGTTCTTACAGGAGCTATGCTTATCAAACCCAAGGCTCAGCTAAGACTGAGGATACACTGAAGTACTGAATATGGCTGAATATGAGCCAGCAGTATGCCCAGGTGGCCAAGAAGGCCAATAGCATCCTGGCTTGTATTAGAAATAGTGTGGCCAGCAGGACTAGGGTAGTGATTGTACCTCTCTACTTGGCACTGGTGAGGCCAGTACTGTATTCAGTTTTGGGTCCCTCGCTACAGGAGGGACACTGAGGTGCTGGAGCATATTCAGAGAAGGGCAACAAAGCTGGTGAGGGGCCTAGAGAACAAGTCTTATGAGAAGCAGCTGAAGGAACAGGCGTTGTTTAGCCTGGAGAAAAGGAGGCTCAGGAGAGACCTTATCATTCTCTACAACTACGTGAAAGAAGGCTGTAGCAAGGTGGGGGTCAGTCTTTTCTCCCAAGTAACAGGTGACAGGATCAGAGGAAACGGCCTCAAGTTGTGCCAGGGAGATTTAGATTGGATATTAGGAAAAACTTCTTCATTGAAAGGGTTATGAAGCATTGGAACAGGCTTGCCCAGGGAATTGGTTGAGTCACCATCCCTGGAGGTATTTAAAAGACGTGTAGCTTAAAAGACATGTAGGTGTAGTGCTGAGGGACATGGTTTAGTGGTAACTTGGCAGTGCTAGGTTAACGGTTGGACTTGATGATCTTAACGGTCTCTTCCAACCAAAACGATTCTATGATTCTACTCTTGAGAAAGATTCCTTGTATTACAGGTCTAATTCTCATATTGAGAACAGTAAGTTTTTGACAATGCATGGAAAGGGGAACAGCAGAAAGATAAAGCTACCCTATTCTTGTTCACAACAAAGTCAGGGCCTTGATAGCATGCCCTTGGTACAGTACCCAGGATCTGATGGGAATGGTCATGTAATGTAGTAGAAGCAGCTCCAGGCACTGGATGTCACAGGGTAACAGTTTTACTGCCATCAGCCTGAACTGGTACCCTGTGGATAACACTCGGCTCCCAGATGCAGACTCAGCTAGATAGGCGTAACCTGGGAATGACTTCATTTATCTCCACATTTATGTTGGCACAGTCAAAGCTGAAATCAGTGCCTTTGGAAAGGGCTCAATAGGAAATACTGAGCAGAAGGGTAAGGCAGATCCATAACACAACAGAAACAGACAGGAATCCAGCACAACATAAAAACTAAAAGAAATTACTTTTCTGTACATTTCTTTTGTCTCCTTTGTTATTATTAATTCAGTAGCACCTTAAGGCTCCAACAACGATCAAGGTCTCATTTTGCTATGCACTGTAGAGACATGCGGGGTGAAATCTAGGCTCCAGAATCAAATGAAGTACAGTTTTGTTACTCATATCAGCAGAGGCAGGTTTTCTCCCAGAGCAATAGGCAATCCCTACCTTCAGGGATTTTTATGTAAACAAGCAAGACCAGTAAAGGAGAGAACAGAAAAAGAGGAGCAGAGAGAGATGAAGTTCAAAATTTATAGAGCAGATCAGCAGAAAGAGAGAACCAGCACTCCAGAGCAAATTCTGCTAAGCTGCGTGATACCAGCTACAGATAACACAGGGGAAAAATCCTCCTCACTCACTGCTATTAGGAGAAGAGGACATGGGTTGAAATTGCACCAGGGGAGGTTTAGGTTGGACATTAGGAAAAAAATTTTCACTGAAAGAGTTACCAAACATTGGAATAGGCTGCCCAGGGAGGTGGTTGAGTTGCCATCCCTAGAGGTGTTTAAAAGTCGTGTAGATGTGGTGCTTGGAGACATGGTGTAGTGGCAGACCTGGTAGAGTAGGGTCAATGGTTGGACTAGATGATCTTAAAGCTCTTTTCCAACCTAAACAATTCTATGATTCTACTCACTGGTATTTAACATCCAAGAAAAATGGCAGAAACAATGTACTCAACCCAAGAATAAAATTACCTCTACCCATCTAAGCTGGTGAAGGGTGTACTAAAGGACAGGGGACACTAGCACTATGGGAACTTGCCAGCTCTCTGGCTGGAGTCTGATGCCCTCTGGGTAACGTAGGGAGCAGCTACAAGACAAATCTTAGTAGTGTCCTTAAACTCTGCCATTGAAAAGCTGCCTGTAAAGGTCAGATAAGCCTCTATGCTTACATTTGTTTTGACTTCTCTATATACACAAAATCCATTTACAACCAAAAACGTCTGGCATCTTGACATAGAAATCATAGTGGATAACATGCAGTTAGCATGGCAAACAAAGCCACAAATCCATAATTTCTGGAGTCAATTCTAGCTCCAGTGCACATTTACTGAACTACTTTGGCCTTCAGTGCCTTTACTTTAAGCGCAAGCAAGTTCAATAATGGAACATACCCTGAGAAGAGGGGCCAGAGACCAGAGCACAGTCCTTAATATAAAATCTAACACAACCTGCTCCTAGAATGATTTTCCTCCCAGCAGCACTAAGCCGCTATGCATAGGGCAGTATTTGGGTGCACAACCTGCGGCAAAAGGCCCCAAGAGGTATTCAGACAGCTGTTGCTTCTTGGGTACTGCACAGAAGTAGAGAGAGCAGGTCCTCCACAGCTCAAGATGATTTGTACAAATTGTGCTAAATTGCCCACGCAAAAAATATGACACCTTTTTCTTACAGATACAGCGATAGAACTGTCACCAATAAATCAGTGACACCTGCCATAACCCTGCAAACCGGAACCTCCCAAGTAACCCTCCCAACAAGGGTGTGCAGTACTTTATAATTTTTTTATGTTTTGTTTGGACAATGAAGGTCCTGCTCTGGTGATATTCTGCAATATGCAGCTGCCTGGCTGTCTTCTGATCCCATATGGTCTTGGTGCAGGTTCCTATTTAAGTGCCTGGCTGTTGTCACAGCAGAGCAGCAGCTCCTCAGAAAAATGATCCAACAGTGTCAATGACACAGCCAGGAGAAGAGTGGGAAAGGTCCTAAACATACCTGGCATGTCATTCAGATAGAGAGAAGTCTCTTCCTCATGTTATTACACAACTAAACTGTGTACTCAGCAGAATGCATGCACTGAAAAACAGCTGTGATGAAACCTATGAACTTTCTCCACCCCAGTCTGAGAATTAGGTCTGATGTGGGAGATGGCTTTAGTTCTCACCCATTCAACCCACCCTGCATCTCCAGGTTGCAGAAATCAGGACTCCAAAATGGTCTGAGCTGCCTGCAGTGCTACCTCCTCATGAGGAAAACACCGTTTCCTATGAAATAAATCAGGTCATTTCACCTGTATGCCTCTATTAAACTCATAAGCAAAAATACTGGTAGGATAACAACAGTTTTGTGATGGGGAAGAACTCTCTGCTTATATGCCCACTTCATAAACTGGCGAGAAAAGAACCTGGACACTGCAGAAATATTTTAAGTTGAGGTCAGTGAAACACTTATACACTCCCAGCTACTGGTGCTAAAACACACATAAAAATAATCACATGCAGACACACACAACAAATCTAAACCCATTAGAGAACAGAGTTACATCTTGTTTGTTAGTTTGGCTTTAATTAAGTTTAGTGTCATGTCTTTGTGAGGCATTACTTTTGTTGGAGGCCTCCACTGTTTTATAATTAACATCCTTTAACTACTCCATGCCTAGGCAGCAGTAACTTTAACCAGGGAGTTTTCCATGCAAACACACAGCCAGCAGTCTTAATTTCGTACTACACCATTTATCTGCATTCCTTTTTTCTGGGTTTTTTTTTTTTTTTTTGGTTTGGTTTTTTTGCGCTTGTTTTGGGGGGGCGGGGGTTGGTTTATTTCTTAGGATCTGTCATATGATACACTCAGGAAGAAGGCAGGGTCAGCATCAAGAAAAAAAAAAATAAACCACTGTTTTCTTTGGATAGGCAAGATCAACATGATTTTCATGCACTTGCATGTGTACCCATGATCCCAAAGTAAAGAGTCTCTTACTCTAATAGCCTGGAATGTAAACACTATCACAGCTGTTAATGTGGGTGAAAGGAAAAGAAGGGCAGAAAGAGATGCTGAAGAAGTCTCTTCCTTTTGCAGGTGTTGTTCTCAAGCACCTGACCTGATTCTGGTTTCATTTACACCAGTGGAATACTGCAGCAATCAAGTTTTGCATCTAAAGCAATACAAGCGCAAGATCAGAGTGTGGGCTACAGGATTATTCCTTTTTGAAACTGTACAAGTTAGGTCAGTCTAGACAAGGAGATGCTACTGTAGCTTGAGGCTCATCTGGAGACCCTTATACATTAAACACCATCCCCTAGCTTTATTATAAGGAATTGTGTCTTTGCACATGAATTTCCCTCTCCATTGGCTGACCTCTAAGAGGTTTTGTAGCATCCTCAGGAATTCAGCTAGAAAGCAGTTCTCTGCCTTCTGTCATCAGTTTGATACTAGCTTGCAGATGAAGGGGCCCTTTCTGGCTTGAATGGGTAAGGAAAAGTAACAACTGTTTCACTGGAATCACTGCAGGTTTATTCCAGGGCAACTGCAATCACAGTTTGTTACCAGTCCTGCAGGTCATGTAAATAGCCAGAGTAAATAACAGGTCTGCACCAAACAAGCAAGAAATGTAGCTGTCCTCTGACACAACGGATGAAGCTTGAGCACATCTCATGAGTATGTCCACAAGAGGGACATGGAGTCATGACTAACGTGAAAGAAACAGAAACTCTGTCTTTGTCCTGATACCCTGAAGTCAATGTAGAATGGGCTCATTTCCAGCATATTCCAAATACAGTGCTAGGTATCTACACTGATACCTATAAATGCTTGCAATTTTGCTGTCATCCCCAGTAGTACCTGTAATGGGCAACCTCACTGCAGCCAAGTTCCACTCGCCTCTGAAAGATTGTGTCAGGACTCTCCAACCCAGTATGTCGCAAGAGGGATTTAAACGTTCCAGTTCTGGCATTAATGTGTGGTCCTGCAGTGCAGGGTCTGCTATACCTCAGTGTCTGTAAATCTTACTCTGTTTCCCCACTATGTGGAACACCCTGAAGATATGGCTGACCACAAAGACACAAGGAAGAGAGCTGGGTGAGAAGTAAGTCTGCTAAATTGGATCCAAAGATCATACAGCTCCTTATCAGAAATCAGAATCCCCCACATTCAGTAGCATCTCCTGGCTTCTGTCAAGACAGGGAGCCAAGTCTGCACCTCAGTTACCTGAGCTGAGCTGCCTAACAGATGTCTTAAGCTGATCAAGACACCAGGACTATGGTGGTATTATTTCAGATGGCATCATTTTGGCACACATAACCTATTGATAAGGCAGGATGCGCACTCTCTACCTGGTGCCCACGTCTCTTAGTGCCAAGAGAGCAATTTTGCTAAGGCAATGGGAATCCAAACTTTCAGCCCTGAAGCTCCTCCATTTGGTCCTCAGACTGCTTGGGAAGATGGAAAGCCCTGCAGATGTATCTCATTTTCTAACTTTTCTTACAGCTGATCCCTCCATGAAAGCCAACTGTAGTGCCTGCCAACTAGAAAAAACCCACCATATGGAAGTGAATAGATGACAATAAGGGAAGAAGCCTCTGGAGAAAAACACCAAAAAAAACCCCAAACAAAAATCCCCAAACACAACAACTCATGAGATTATTAAGTAACAGTAGGATATAAGTGGAAAGAGATCGGGGACACTTCTCTTGCACCACTTTTACGCCAGTATAATTCAATTAGCACTGCTCCCTTTGAGCAAAGATTTAGTTCTGCGCTTACCAGATTTATCATTAGGTATTTGTTATGTAGCAACGACCTTTATAGTGAGTAAGTTCACTTAACCAGTAACATTAGGCCTCTCCTTTGTAGTTTACTTTTTTGGACACAACTGCCTGTCGACATTATCCCTTCAATTTCCACGTTTTCAAACTTTTTAAAAGGACATAAATATTAGAAAACTATGCATAATCTCATACTTGTGGTATGGAAGGGAAAGAGAGAAAGGTTTCAGTGACATCCAATATTGCACACTTTTTTGGGGAAATATTATGAAGAACAGATCTCTTGAACAATATCTCAGACATCATGTTCATGTTCTTCACACACTCAAGGCCAAATTATGGTCCAGGTTACTGCAGTTGCTTTGGATTTAGACAAATCTGTTGAGGTGCTCAGAGTTATTGTGATGCAGAGCAAGATTCATTTCAGGACACATTACTGTGCTTAAGCATGTAGTCCTCTTGTTTTTAGTATTTCCAGTGAAGCATATGCTCCATTTCAGGAGAGCAGTTACAACGTGACAGTAACATATTTGTAACACCAAACGGAACCACTGAAGATGGCCTCCCTCATGTCATGATATGCTCACTCTACACAAGGATGTTTGTTAAAAGGTCGAGTCAGCAAATCTTAGCGTTTCCCATAAACTAGAGAATGGATACTGAAAGAAGTACGTATGATAATCTGTGACATTTCTCTATAGCTTCATCTTCCAGCAATCTTCACATAGGCCTGGAGTGCAGAGAACTCCTAAAAACATTGCCACCCACTTGTTTTCCAACCAAAAAATTATTAAACCAGCCACTCTTCTTCACTGTTCTCTACATTTGTTTCCCTTCCCCTCCCAGTCCTCCCACCAGCTTTGTCTGCACAAGACAGAGCCTGATGAGTAGGCGTCCCACCCTGAACTCCTAACCTTTTCCTTGAGCCTAATCCACTGCCTCATTCCATCAAAGCTGACCATATTGCCACCGTCCTTGTCATTTGGACCTCAGCCCAGATTCGGGGTAGCTGAGTCTTCCTTCTTACATGTACATCACTGCATCCTAATGTCCTTTTCTTCCATAGTTCTGAAGTTCAGTCTTGCCCTTTGTCCATTGCAAAGGAGTGCTAGACTAGACAAGCTCAACTATCTAAACCTTCCTGCTATTCTACATCAGCTAAATCTGTTATACTACTGCTGGTTTAACACCATTTTTCCAACCTACTCTGCTTGCATCCCCTCCTCTCTGCCTTGACTAAATCCCTTAATTGGCATCCCAGCTTCTAGTCCATATTTCTAGAGTCTTCAACTCTGTCCTTCAATGCTCGTATCATCTCTAAGATTATGGGGTACAGAAAAAGGAAATGGGTTTAGATCATGCATATAGTATGTGCAATGTTTTCTCCCTCCAAGTGAAGTTCTCTAGCAGTCTTGGGCCATAAACTCTTCGGGAAAGACATAAATAACTCTCCATTTGCTGTGGTTGATAACAGCTGCATTTTGCTCAACCTCTTTGGCTGATGCAGCAGTACAACATCATTACTATCCTTTCTGTCAAAGGGACATGTTTCACCAAGGTAATGTCTCTAACATTCTAGATTTACCCTTGAAGAACCCAGTCTCTTTTTGCTGAGTAACTTTAATCTTGAGTAAGGAATTCAAGGACACTCAATACATATCACAGGAGCTACCATGACATTTTTCTTTTTTGTTTTGTGGTTTGTTGTTTTTTTTTTTTAACCCAGCACTGGTTTAAACACGTATCACTGACTTGACAAGAGTTGTTCTTGATTAATTTACTAGTATAAATAAAGCTAAAGAGTATTAAAAAAATGTAAGGCCTGATTTGCTTCTCACATGGGGTAGTTCTTTAACAACGAGGACCACTGGCATGGGAACCTGCCACAGTCATGCTATCAACTCTCTTACTTTTTGGAACAGGCTAGTCACACCTATGCAGACCAGTGTCAAACAGTACTAACTCCTGAACCATGACGAGGAACTGTTTGGGAGAGTGCTAGATGACCAACAGCATGCCAGGGACAATGCTAATAACATATAAAGGTACAGATGATTGAGTTCCCATCTCTGAGAACATTTCTAACATGCTTTAGCATAGACATGGGCTTAAGGACTTAAGTGATTTTCTCCTGCTACCAGTGTCTAAGTACCCATGCAAAATAACAGAGATTAATATCCTTTCTGGACTAACAGCTTAGCCACTGCTTTCATGAACAGAACGGGGGGGCTGTGTATACAGACATACACATATAACATGACTTTATAAGATAGAGAATCTATAATAAGTGCTACAGACTCATTTGTTACATTTGATAAGTTTATGTATAAACATTGTACTTTAAAGACAAAACTGTTCAAAAGCAAAGTCCTAAGAGATCTACATGGCTAGGAAGATTAAAGCTATTAAATATACAGAAGCATACATTGCCCAGTGATGTGTTAATCCGTGGTCTATAATAAGGCAGCTACTGACAGTGTTCAGGAAGAGCTTTCACAGCTTACACGGAACTCAGCTGATATGGATACACTGATGCTGGAGCCAGCTTTTTGCACTGCTGTGCAAAATAATGTAGAAAGCCTTGGAACGCCCCTCCTGTGACATCAGGTAACCAGTGACTGAAAATATGTATTGTATATTTTAAAGTATTCTCAAACTATGTATTTAGGACAGGACTCTAGCAAATCCTTGCACTTGAAACTTATCCCCCCTTCCTGCCCCCAAACTATTAATACCAACAGTCAAATGCTGAAGGACAAAAGAACACAGTTTGGCTTCAGTCAGACTGGTGAAAATCTGGAGCAACTCAGCTGAGGCCAGTGCAACTGAGATCAGAATTTGGCCCAGACTCAACAAACTAAGCCAAATTCATTACCACACTCTTTCCCTACATGTCTGCATATTAAAGAGCACGTTTTTGGTTTTGTTTTGTGTTTTTTTTCTGAAGTGCACATTTCAGCCAGTCTAAAAGTACATTCTGTAATTGTGACAAAAATGCCAACTGACGTAAAGAAGCTCCACAGATTTAATAATATTTTGCTTGGAAATCAGTGTAGAAATGCATGCGTTTTCTAACCCAGTCTGCCTTGGCTCTGAGCTGTAGGAAACACCTTTCTGAAAGGAAGAAAAAGGAAAACTTTTCTGCCACATAGAAAGCTTCAGCAAAGATCTCAGCAACGAATTATTTTTACCAACTTGGACATTTGCTTTAATGCCTGGATGAGAATGATTAAATCAAGATAGGCAAATAAAAAGCAGACAGAAAATAGACCAGAAGATTTTGGGCACACTATACCAGTCCAGTGTGAAAACCCTTCTTCCTGCCATCTTTTTTAGGTCCCAGCCCACTGAGCATCAAAGCACAGAATGAAATAAAATAGTTATCTGTCTGCCTCTTTGGTCTTCTTTCAGGAGAAAAAGTTAAAAACTTGCCAAGTTCTGCCTCCACGTAAACAAGTTCTTTTCTAGTCAGTCTTGGTCCATAGTCAGGAACGTGGGCTGTAAAAAACCTGGGCACAGCTCTGAACCCAAAAGAAGCAAGGGGAAGGGGCCATACCCATACAGCTATGAGTGCACCGCAAGTGCAAAAAGCAATGGTGGAAGGAGAAGGATGTCTTTATCCCTTAGCATCACACGTCCCTGTACACTGTGTCATGATCAGACTTTGACTACACTTTCAAGCGTGAAGACATAGCTATACCAGACAGTTATTTTGGATTCAGACAATAGCAACTCAAATCAGAATCCAGCTCCCAGAGCCAGCATACAGTTTGCTCAGTAGCAACAGAATCATCCAATTTGCCTCTCCAAGAATGACAGAGGTCATTTATTTCATTTTCTTTTGTGGTGCAGCAAATTCTGGAGGGGTTGACTGGGACCTACAGGAATGTCAGCTGAGGAAGCATTCTGGGGAACCTTCAGAAGAATCGGATTTATGGTCAGTTTGTCTTCTCTGCTCTATTCCTTCAGTTTTTCTCATTACCTCAATGACTCCCCCTCCTTATGCGTACACTCTCAGGACAGTCATGTACCTCCCCTCTATGCACACTCTGTCCATGCAATAGCTGTGGACTGCTTCCCAGCTCCTCTCCACCTTCTACCATGCATCTCCGCATACCTCCCTTCCCATCCTCAGCTCCCAGTCTGGACCTGCTAAGCTGCTGGAGTGGGGAAGAGGATGCATCCAGGTCTGCCCAGAGTACCACGGAGCACAGGTACAAACAGCCACCTTCAAGGTGTGGAGGAAATGAGTTGCAGAAGTACCAACCCATCTACCATTCTTCAACTCCAGCAGCTTCAGAGGCCGAAGGACATGGACTATATGCATCAGCACGCTATAATTTTTCCTCCGGCTTAGGCAAAGAAGTCATCTGCTGCTCAGTGCAGCTCCTGAATCACCTATCACTGAAGCCAGCAGTCAGCCCTATTGTCATGCTTGAGACCATTAGCTCAGTTCACGTTCATAGCAAGGCGCATTTACACAGCTGTGGCCTCCAAGTCAGCACTAGCGACTTTTACATTCATTTTAAGGCTGGTCCTCACTGCCAGATGTTCTCGAAGTGGCTGTGGAGTAAATTAAGTCTGGGCTTAGTAAAGCCTATTTATGCTGTCTCATTTAGCAAAGCTCATGTTTATGAGGATTTATTGGGCACTTAACTGCATAAAAGAGGAAAATATTTGCTTGTAATTTCAATTGCTCCGTATGGCACTCTGACTCAGTGGCCTCTGAAAGCACACAAATATTTTTCAATAAACAAAGATCTGGTTCAAACTGCTGCCCATTGAAAATAAGTGACTGAACACAAACAGATTTGATTCATAAGCTTCCCCTCTGCCCCCCCCCCCCCAAAAAAAAAAAAAAATGAAAAGGTTTTAATTTTTTTTTTTTTTTTAACTGTAATGTGACAACAGTCTTCAGTTTGGATATCCTCACAGGGCAGTGACTCCTTCAGTCCTCAAGGAGCAAGTGACTTAACTAGATAGTGAAACACAGTATTGAGCTTGCTGCTATAACCTCAAAAGTACAACATGGTCATCATTTTGACTCTTGCTACTAACCAGCTTCAGTGAAGATTAAACCAGAGATTTCTTGCATGTGAGCATGTTCCAGACTGAATTCAGGTGTGGAAGTATTAGCAAGTGATTTTCTTTTGTAGGTCAAATTTATATACACGTGCACCCACATGAACAGGACCCAAAGAACTCTCAAAAGCAGAGAACTGGAAATCATAAAACCAAGCAATAACTAAATAACTGAGTCACTGAGCCAGATTAGCGACTAGCCTGAATAGGAGGGGGGGGGGGGGG
>VYXH01005309.1:155738-216266 GCA_013397275.1 Burhinus bistriatus
GTCAAATAAACTGTGCCTGTTTGCATCAGGAACAATGTGTTTCATTATCATTAAGGCTCCTTGTTTCTTTAGTCAACAGTGACTACGGCAGTTTACTCAACAATTGCTATTGACTTTCAGTTTTCAAGTTGTCAGCTTTTTAGCATGTTGTCAGCTGGCCTAATTCTCCTGTTTATTATGTAAATAATTGTCTAATTGTTCTTACTTTGTAGCTAGGTCTCTACATCTCCTTTCTAACTACAGAACAGCCAAGGCACAAACCAAAATGTCAAACTACTTGTAGGTCGGCATACTGAATTGTAAGTGTTTTCTCATCAAACAGAACTCTTGGACTTGGACTGGTATTTGTAGATATTCATGCCGGACTGTATCTTCTCCTCCACTTCCTGTATTTTTATTTGTGCCCCTCTCAATATACCTTGAAATCTTCACTTAAGGCCACTGAAACTGTTCCAAGAAAAGATTCAAAGTCAGACTCCATCCACTCTTCCAAGAGAATCACTCTTAATAATTTCAGAGTGTAAGGGGGGTGGGTGTTGTGTGTTTTGGTTTTTTTTTTTTAAAACAATCATTCATTTACTTTAGGAGGCCTTTCAGACTTATAAATCACTGCCAATATAAGAATCATTTACCAATATGCAAATTGACATGAAAGTATGAACTGTAAAATTTTATTCAGAGACTATATCTAGGGGATCACAATATATGCAGAACTCCTCTGGAAATTGATCCACAAGTAAATTACTTGACTTTCGGCAGAGGTAGGAAAAAAAAATATTTGAAAGGAAAAGCCCTCAGAGTTCCCTTACTTTTGATAGCCACAGTCAACCACCTCACTGTTTCTCAGCATTTATTTTGCACCTTATTTCCCTTTCTATGGGAGTACACCATTTCTATACCCAAAATATTCACAATGATTGATAGGATGAGCTGTTATAGTGAATCACATCAGTGGGTTTAAACATAAAAATTAGATTTAGAAAAGTTGTAACAACTAGATACTCTGGGAATGAGGAAACTACAAAATGAAACAATTACTAGCTTACAGAATATTTAGCAAGCCATAATTAACACTGGCACTAGTGTCTGCTGAACAGATTCCGATGTCCCCCAGGAATGGATTTCTGTATCTGTTTGCTCTTCGTACCACAGGGCATCTGTCCAAAACCGTGTACTAGGAAGAGTGTGGACATTTTTGCATCTCAAAGAATTGTGCAAAGTCTTCTATATGTCCAAAGTTTTGTTCCTAAATTATTTGAATTCATTGGTTCCATTTCTATTTTTCTGGTTCATTTCTGGTTTATTTTTAACAAAAGAATTTGATATTTCCTGACAACCTTGCTCACAATGAAGGCAAACTGCCTCTTTCTTCCCCCAACTGTTTTCAGTGACAAACAGGGTCTCTAAACGAACTTCTGAGTGAAAGAGTTGCTCATTAAAAATTACTTTTTTTTTTTTTTAGGAAGCTTCTGGATCCAAGGCAAAAAAGTAATCATTTTTCATTTTTTGACAGAAGACAGAATTTCCTCCCCCCCAATGGAAAAATTCCAAAACTCATTGCAACAACATTTTAACTCTGGATGGACAGAGATCTTATTTCTCAGGAAATACTTTTCTCAGAGGATAAGACGTTAGAACAAAATGAAAAATTATAGTTAGAAAGAAAACAATGAAATTCTACAACACACAGCTTCCCACTTACTTCCATTTAAAACAAAGGAGGCAAGTTTCTTTTGTATATTGGCATTTTCTGTTGAGAAATACTGCTTAAGGAAACAAAATTAGCTTCCCACCAAGTGACATACATTTAATATTTTCAATACAGAAAACACAAGAGAGGCTCGAATATGACCTGCTTGATGAGTGATACAATTGTCTTTGCTCAGAGCTTCTTTATGTCCAGTTTCTTCCCGTAACTGCCAATTTGTCAGGCAGCATAATTACCAGGAAAGCAGAACGGCATTAAGAGACTGAAGGGACACACACCTTTGTATACCAGGAGTAGTATCTCCTTCCCCTCCTAAACTGCTCCTGTCAAAAGAACACTCTCTTGTGTTCACATCCATCTCTCACAGGTAAACCATTACCAGTAACATTTTAAACATCTTCTTGGGTTGCCGCATTATATTTAAGCCAGTCCCTGAGCATTATAAGTCTTACATTTATTATACAACAGCATATTAATGTAAGATTTTTCGCATAATCCTTGGCATTATGTCAAGATTAAGCATCACACACAACCGTGAGAGAAGACATATATGGAGCATAAGGTTGGCACAATTGAAGTTTTTCCACACACTGCCTTTTGATTTTAGAATACTGTCACCATGAGGAAGACTCATTCAGTTATTTATCATCTCTCCCCTTTCAGAGATTACAACAAACTGGGATCTTTACCGTGGAATATGAATCATATAAAGCCATGATACATTCTGGAAAGTCCTTGATTTCATATGGGTGCAGATCAAACACTTGAATCCTACCGTCAAAGAAGGGAAAAAGTCTGCCTTCGCAGCATTGCAAATCTTATGATTTCATCTTGGAGCTTGTGATCAGCTCTCAGTCTTGTGATTACCAAAAAGTTCCAGCTTCCACTTTAAAAAGTCAGCGTCTAGTTTCACTGTCCACAGAGAATGGCATAATCCTATGGTACCCTTAAATCTAAAACGGTTCAAAGACTAAGCTACAGGATGCAACATTTAACTCTTTGTGGGGAAAAAGACTTCTTTTCACTGTACTTTGGAGTTAAAATCCTGTTATTATTGTTTTTCCTGCTTTATGGAAAATCTATCTCCCCCAAAAACTGACGTTAGAAAACACATTTTGAAATATCAAAAGCACTTCTGGATTCAGAAAGCCAATTTAGATTTTCTTTTAACAGTCCTCCATGGTTTTTCATTACACAGTGTTCTGATAGTCACAGCCAGCAGTATTTAAGAAGGACTTAAAATGATAATTAAAAATTTTAACTACTGCTCTCCCATCTACAGGAGAATAAAAGATAAGTGCATTTTCAGTTTTGCAACAGTCACTATGTAACTCAGTGCCACAAAACTTAGCATTTATAAGGAAGTCTTAATTTAAGATCTCATAGTACCTAGAAACTGTAACTTTTAGAAAAGAAGGTGCTCCTTTACGAAAAAGAACAGCCTGCAGATTAAAAAAGACAGACTGATGTGTCAAGTGGCATTTATTTCCTTCCCTTTTCTGATGCTTTAAACTCAAACCTTCATTATAGACTATAATTACAGTTACTGGGATGGACTTACTCTTAATCGAGCAAATCTATCACTGTGGATTTTACTGACCAGGAATGACAGCAGCAGCCTTGAACAGCATAATGACTGGGCTTCCTCTGCTCTCAGATCACACAGGCTTGGAAATTCTCTTTTCATTTATACCCATGGCTTTGAAGATACAGTACTCTCCTAGACAATAATTTAAAAAAAGAAAAAAAAAAAATCTAACTTTTTGATTCTTATCACCCTTATATTTACCTTAATATAATTCTCTCTACAGCACTTCAGCAAAAGGGACTAGAGCCTTACACTTACCATCTGTTCCAATTTGTCACTGTTTGAAGCTTAAGTAGCAGAAAGGATAAAATTAATTCTTCTTTCCCTTTAAAAAAACCTATACTGACAGAATTAAGAGAATTCCCTCCAGCTGCATCCAGCTTACAGAGAGTAATTCAGATTCAGTTTAGTACCAAAAGTGATATATGAGAACACTAACGGTGTATAAAACCCTAAGAACAATAAACTTATTTTTAACTGTATTGTATTAAATTAGATTGGAAAAAAATCAAATTCTGAACAGGTCCAGATAAAGCTAGAATTCCAAACCTGATAAAAATACATACATGAAGCAAATTAGATATTAGCCATTGGCAACAAGTAGTCTCCAAACTAGTTCAGGGGATGACTCAGTCAAATGTACAAAACTGTCAGATTTATACTGCATGGATCCATTGAAAAGCTTTACGTTTACACTAATAGTTTGTAGGCATCTATGCCATGACGTTCTTTGTAAAGTGCTTTTGCAAGCCTCCACAATGCAGAAATTCCTCTTATACCTTTAAAGCAATAAAGAGCAGATCGTTACCAGAAAGCAGAGTAAGTACTCCAACCAGCTGAAAACACAGAGGGGAAGTAAAAATGGGTTTACGCAAATTATGATCTGGCCAGGGGTCTGGGATTAGAAACACAGAGAGCGCTCCAAATCTCCAACTCTGCTGTTCTCATCACTGTAATTCCTCCCACCTCCCCTAAGATCTTGCCCTAAAAAAAAATAATAATGAGGTCATAGCCAAAATGCATCCTTATTTCAAAACTCTCAATACAGCCTTTACATAAACAGTTCCTGTAGAGACTACTGGAAATTCCACTGTTACAACCAGGAAGGAAACGCAAGTATTGGACTCTCCAGTATCATGTCCAGCAGCTTTCAAGTGCCTCAAAAAGTTTTTCCCGACTTCTCCTCAGGACAGAGCCATCTTTCTTCCCACATCCTACAATGAACGAACAGCCAAGTGAACAGGCATTTTGAGGTAGGCAAAATAATTAACCCCAACTCCTTGAGAACAAGCACACATCTCGGAGACAAGGAAGCTCCAAGGTAGCTAACTCTGCTTTAGCAGTGACACTAGAAGTGATGAGAAGGCCCCTTAAACATGAAGGAAGAGGAGAAAGGGAAAGGTGGGTTCAGAAGAGTATCATCATCACTTTAAATCATTGTGTATCATTGCCTTGGGCCTCATCCCACAGGAGGACAGATGGGCACAGCCGGGCCGTTCTTGAGGGTGGGCTGCCTGACTTATGACCATGTTCACATGGGTTGTGACATTAAGTGCTCGGTGATGTAAGGGGGTAACCTCTCATCAGGAGACACAGTCACAAACAATGTCTATCCTAGTGACCAGAAAGGATCCTCCAGCCGTCTGGGCACTGGTGGAGAAGATCCTGGATGTCTAGCCTATGGGAACCAGAAATGAGGACTGCTGGAGCTGCCGGAACATCTATGGGCAGTAACACAATCACAAACAATATCTGTCCTGGTGATTGGAAAAGATCCTCCAGCCATTTCAGCCTTGGTGAAGGTCCTGCATGTCCATCCTACAGGAGCTGAAGATGAGGACTGTTGGAGGTCGTGGAACATTTAAGGGCAGTAATTCTATGTTTTGTACCTAGAGTGGCGCATGGATGTTACCGTTATAACCAATACTGTAACGACATGATTGTGACCGTTAATAAACCAAGTACAAGACAGGGACAACAATGAGACTCGTAATAATTCTATATCATGACATGTCACACACTAATAATTACCTATTACCAGCTGGATGGGCCACCTTCACTTAACCTGGACGAGGAACATGTATTCTATATACATTTCATAAGTAGCCCCGTGCCATCTGTAAAAAAAAAATGCAGCTGTGGCAAAAGGTGAGAGGGGTGGACAGCTTTACTGCCTCAAATAATATGGTCATTTTCTTTTTTTCTTACTCATGGCCTAGTGTGAAAGGAACGCAGCTGTCTGGCATCCTAATGGGTTTGTAGCAGACAATTCTCCTTTTAAGATCCGCTACCTCCTTTGTGTTAGATGTTCTGTCCAGGGTAACACGTAAGGCGAGCAGAACTAACTCAACAGCTCTTTCTTTATAGCTATTCTGAGCTGCAATGCAACAACAGAGAGCACTCCAGCCCTACAGGCTACACTAAATGTCCCCAAATCACCCATCAAAATCTTCCTTCTGCCATCTGCAAGCCTTCCCCCAGGTTCCATGTTGCTTCACTGCCACCTTCCTTGAAGTAGAGGTTTCAGCCATCTGCAGTGGAATAACAGGAGAAGAGATTCTCATTTCACACAATCATCTCCAAAGCTTTGGTCTTCCAGAAGCACTGATCTTGTTTCCAGAAAGGGGACAGGTGAGTTGAATCTCCTGAAGAGACGGTGGCAGTCAAATAATTCCCACCTTGAAAGCCTGAGCAGTCGAACCTAGCAGCCATGGCAAGACCCAATACCTCCCTGCATCAGCCCTGGTCATAATGTGAGGCCTGTGGAGAGGCTTTTGTAGTTAGTCACAGAATAAATCCATAACAAGAAGCTGAATGGTTGCCCTTTCAGCATAGTTCTCATTCAGCTTCAGTTCCAGGCAAAACTGTCCTGTTTCGTTCTGATAAAACACTTATTTTATGGATAAGAAGCAGGCTAAAAAGGCATATGCTTAGGGGTTCCATGACTTCCAGCCAATTTACTGGCAAATAGAACACGGGCTTCCTCTCAGGAACCAGCAGTCCTTCCCAAAGAACATTACGTTGTAGCCAAACTGTTATTCAAAGCATGTAACAGGGTTTTGGTTTAGTTCAGTTTTGGGTTCATATTATCAGAAACTTCAAAACGAGGTCAGACTCAAGCTGTGGTTCCACAGACATTTCCACCACACCCTCCCTCCACCACAGCTTCCCCAGGATCTGCTGCCATATCTATGGCCCATCAAGATGAATCAGCTGATGGGGACCCACAAGTATTAGAAACATGAGCATCACCATGACTTCGTCACACTTGCCAAGCTGCTGAGCAATGGTGAACCAGTCTAAATAGGACAGCCATAGCAGGCAATCTGTATCCAGCAGAATACAGCTCTGCAGGACCCCACACCCTAAATCAGGCATTATTTTGAGGGCATGAATTTACCAGCGGGGGAGGATGTGCACTACACAGCTAACTTTTAAAATTTCTTTTAAATACAACTGCTCTGCCTGTCCCTGGTATTGTGGGTCCTGTTGTTTACCCAGGCCAGGTACAAGGAAGGCTTGTGTCCTGAAGCCCCCAGGTACAGCACAGTACAGGAATTAACCAGTAGCCAGGAAGGCTGCCTGAGCACACTAGTACTCTGGCTGCTTGCAAGAAGAGATCTGAGCAGGAACATCAAGCCTGTGGCTGTTCTAGCGCTATCTACAGGATGTTCTTTCTGCTTTTCTCCATGTCTTTTTATGTGGAAGGGCTGCATTTGAAAGAGCATCCTCAGGCACGCCTCATGTGCCATCACTTTGTTTCTGCCATGTGCATGCTCATACTGGCAGTGGAAGACAATGTTGCAGCCGCTCTACTTTGCCCTTTAAACATGTTCTCTGGATTCCCGAATTTAACACTCTCAGGACTCTGCATAAGACTTTCCCAGTTTTGGGGTGGGGTTTTGTTTGTGGGTTTTTTTAAAAAAGGAAGGAGGAGGAAAAAAAAAAAAAAAATATTGTTCAGACTGCAGTTTTACTGCTCCAAAAGTTACAGACAGTTTGCCTGTCAATACTAAAGCAAGCAAGGTCTGTCTTTCTAAACCTTTTACGTAGCACCAATTTCCTCTTGATCTAGCTTTTATCAGACCAAGACAGAAATAAGGAGGTTAACTTCTTAAGTTTAAAGGGGCAAGAGGTATTTCTTACTACCCTATACTTGCCTCTCTCTATTTTTGCCCCTTATTGTTTAGCTCTGTAGCTGCATCTTATCCTGGCCTGAACCATCCTTCCTTTCTCTGTCCCCATTCCCTTTTACAGCTACTCCTACATAAATCAGATTTCTCCTGAATAGCTTCTGTTAATCTGACAGCTCAGCAGGGACTAACCCCATCACTTCCTGCCTAAAGCTAAATATCTGCCATGGCATAAAAGCTGAACAGAGAAGGAAGGGATGCTTGAGGTCAACAGCTATCTTTGTAGCATTGAGAGGGTGGAAATGCAGGGGAAGAGAAAAAGCACCTCAAACACTATCTTTACCACCAAAACAATAGCTCAGTGATATGCATGAGAGGTCAATCATGTCTACCTATCCCCTGGACAACATCAGAACTGCTGAATGTGGTGTGCAGTCTCTAGTAAAAGCCAGTGTGTGTCTTCACCATTTAACTCTTTTGACTTTTTACTCTTATTGACCATTATTACTCTATTTTATACTGTCAGTAAGGCATCTAACTAGCTATCATCACCTGAACAGTGATAATCTTGAAAGGTTACAACCCCCATGTTAAGGGGCAATAAGCCAACACAGAAAATTCAACTTAGTATATAACCCTCTTCTGCCCTACACATATGTCCACTTCCAAGTCTAGCAGAAGAGGTTCATACTCTCGTCTCTTCCTCGCCCCCCACTCTTGATGCACTTTCCAGAAGGTCAGTTTACTGGGCGTAGAAGCCAGAGGTGAAAAGACAGTGCTTGTGGGTATTTCAGGGTGGGGGCTTGCCCTCTAACCCCAGCTGGCTCACACCCCATATCACATCAGAGATGCCACACAGCTCACACTTACATTCAATCTCAAAGTCGTCAGCCTGAGGGCATCAAGAGAAAACAGAAGGAAGTCCAGATTTGTTATGTTCAAATGATTACACCTTAAGGCAAATCCAAGCCTGACACATGATTTGGGAATGACAGGAGCAGATGCTGTAGAATACATTTAAAGAACAACACATAATTGTGACAGCTCATAACACCTTCCCTTCTACTGGTTGCATTTGCTGTAAATCCTCCTGCTTTTTCATTGTCCTGGCAGGTAACAGGAAGACATACCTTCCAGTGGAGTATCTGTGCCATTAGCTAGCCTGGCTTGCTCCATGACTTGGTCCTTCACACTCTGTTCTAACACCCAAACCCACACAGATACTGAGAATAACTGTCATGCTGTTATGTTACCAATTGCAAATACAATAATACAGCAAGAATCAGGTACTGGTTTATCGAGTTAGTTTGGCTGGAATGTTTACATCATATTTTCATCTTGGAAAAGCTGATGTGCCTTTGTTACTCAAGAAAGGAGGCATACCAACAAGTCTCAAGTCTACGGAGAAGCTGTTTACGCACTTATTACCATCCTGTCCTTTTGAGATCTCTCATTTTAGGGTTGCATCAGGTTTGTGAAATGAGAGAGAATGTAGAAATTCAACAGGACAGCCTCCTCCCTCTGTCATTCATCCCACTGCAGCAGTAACAGCACTGAGAATATGCTGCTTGGAAAAAAACAATTATCATGTCCAGTCTTAAACAGAAAGATCTAAGCCAATCTCCACAACTCAAGCACTTAGACTCTGGAAACTTCATTCTTGGATCCTAGCTTTACAGTCTGGTCCTAGGTATGCATCTAGTTTAACCAAGTCCATCTTACCCCTTGGGAAATGCTAACAATCTCAAGGAGTTAACTGCCAGGAAACTTTTTTCTAGATATACATCCTTCATTTTCCATTGGTCAATTTATTTTTAACTAACTTCTTCAGGTTATAGCCTTGATCTTGACTGCTTCTTGAGCAATCCGTTTCCTCTGTCTGGATGCTAATGCCTTTCAGAGAGTCTGTAAGTGGCTATTAAACATTTCACCATCTCCCTGATCAGATTAAGGCAAGATTCTAGCGTTGTCTATTCAGTACCTGCTAAGGAGAAAAGCAGGGTAGGAGGCATCAAGGCTCTATGGAGAAATAGAGGAACATGTTTAGTTGAAGGGGTCAAGACATGGGAATGGAGAATAATGAACGCAGAAGGAAGACTAGATTTGTATAAGGCAGCACTACTTTCTGCAAGTAATTTTTCCTCACCAATTTCAATTAGAAAAAGCTAGGAAGGTAAATTTGTAAGTTTGATTCTTGGCCTGTAGTTTAATAAAGGAAAAATCAGAAAGAGGAGCAGCAAACAAATGTTACAGTACACAAGCTATTACTACAAATAATTATAGAGAATTTTGTGTCTCAAGTGCTTTGCACACAGTAGTTCAGTAGGGCAAGCCCTACTTCTCAGTGGCTACAAAGGCTTTGCACACTGCAAGAATCTGAGCATCAGTCAGCTTTAATGCAGACTCATGAATAAAGCAGCCTTCATGACCCAGTTCAACACTTTTCCCTCCTCTCTTGCACTGCACTAAGCAGGGTAAACTCAGGAAGTTGCATATGCAACAGAAAATCATCCGTTTCCTCCTTCAATATGCTCTCATATCAATTTCTATGATCTTTACAGTTTTGGTTATCAAGAAATTCAAAGGAGCACTGAAGCAAGCCTCCTGACAACTGCAAACAGATCAAAATTACCGAGCAGGAACCAGCAGCTAAACAATTTGACCTTAACAGTATTCATTTCAGAGGAGTGAAACAACTCTGAGGTAGACCCCTCAAAGCAGCAGGTTAAGCAAACACTGGGTGTGATTTCTCAGCTGTTGGTTATATGTCAGTGTTTGAATTAATTTGCCTGACAAAAGCCACTTATAAACAATAGTGATCAAGCAAGGTCACAATGACATCTGGCCCTCTCAGAGCAGCTGGTTGCTCCTCTAGCCCCTTTGCTCACTGTGCTATGCACAACAGCTTTGGTCTCAGCCACTTTGATAATCAGCTGAGCTATTCTGAGCTACAGAGCTTCACATGGAAGCAGAATCTGGCCTCAGGCTTTTAAAATACACCTGCGGCTGACTGAATGCAAGACTCAGGCAATGAGCGCTGTTGGAGCCTAGTTTCATCAAGGGAAGCTGGAGCATGCAGAGACACATGAGGCAAACTGAGACCCAGCCACACATTTTAGCAGAAATCCAGCAGGGTTGCAATTGTGTAACTGTTGTCACAAGTTAACTAACACATGGCAAAACAACACAACAAAAACCTTCCTGTTTCACCCCCTAGCACAAACATTTCTTCAGAGTTTGAGAAGGACCCCAAACCTCTCTGCACTGAAGAGGCACTGTGGCATCTCTTTCTGCAGGGCTGAGCCTTCATTAAACAGAAGAGATGGAGGGTCCTGAGGCAGGACATCCTGAAGTCAAGGGGGACATCAGGGTGGTTAGTACCTCATCCAAGGCGTGCGTACCTGAGCAGGATGGGACTAGTTATGCAACTTCATTCTGCTGCTGGCGATTGCAGCATTAAAAACTTAAGAGCAGAGCTTTATGCATATGAACAAACATTTTATTCGCTTCTAACCTCATCTGTCCTACACTTTCTCCTATCAGACTTTTCCACCTTTTGGTTGCTTATTAACATCTCAGTTCATTAAGTCTAAAGATTTAAAGTTTTGACCTTTGCGTCATATGCAGAGACACTTCCCCACTGTGCTAACATAAAGGTGCTTTTTCAGCATGTTTTCCCACATCTTCCTGGCTCAGAAGTGGCAGAACACCTCTCACATGAGACACTCTGGAAACAGCCAACAGAAGAATTATCCAAAAAATCTACATGGGAAAGACAGATGTTTATATAGGGCAAGAGCTGCCGCTAACCACAGCTATGACAGCACTGAAAGCTATTAGTACAAGCCTATGTTTAATGGAACAATATGTTATGGTACAACACATCCTACAATAAGATACCAAGGCCTGATCTGACCCAATTCCCAGAAGTTGTACTTTATTAACAAGTGTTATTAACTTCAGCACAATTACTCACACAGACAAGGGTATCCACAAGCAAGTCCTGATTCAGTAACCTCTAAAATATGACTAAAGTTCTGCTATGTGTGTAGTCAGCATTATTTAGGATGACTCAGGTCCCTCTAAATATAAGATACCCACTTTGTCTTATAGCTTTAAAGGTTTTTAAACCATACGTAAAGTGATCTCATATGCTTCTCTGTATCTTATTGCTCAATCAGGTATTGCTAACTAGGAGTGTTAAGTAAGCTATTGTATAGTAAACAGTACTCCGTAGTACTACACAGTACATGGAACTCCACTCTAATTCCAGCAGCAGTTTTCTATGCAATTCCTGCTACAGGCAACAAATTACTGCATCCAGTATACTTTACATTTTAAAGGGCTGCAAAGAATGCATTGCACAATCAATGATAGATGCTACAAAGTAAGTTACTTTGATTTTGAAACAGTCAGAGAAGCTTTTGATGTTCAGCACCCAAACGGCCACTACAGAAACATCCCTCTATCATTTGACTTCTTTCTCTCTGTCACTGGCCAGTGACAGATTTGATAAGACTGAGATACAGCGATGTATAAAAGGGGGAGAGGGGAGATGCACACAAGTCTGAACTGGGCCACAGCCAGTTAGTGGAGCTGTGTTAATTTATACCAGCAAAGATTTGGTCTTGTGCACACAGAGTGTTCCTCAGAACATAACTCTCCCCGGATTAAGAATTAATTTCTGGTGTCAAAGCCTTCTTGCCTTCAAGGAGGTCACGGTTTCAACCTTAAGAAGTTAGGGGAAGAGAGAGCAAAGATGCATGGGCCATAATTCTTCCTATTTCAGCTGCCTTTTTTGTGGTCCTTGAAAGCGTCTCATATCTCATTCCCACTCGGCCGATTCCTTGTGCTGAGGCAGAAGTGATAAATCAGCATTCCTGTGCTTCTGACATGCCAAAGCGTTACTGTTGTGGATACTTTGTGGGTATTACATTCTAAAACACCATCCTTTACCCAAAGCCAGTGACTGCAACAGCTTAAGGAAGAGCCCAGAAGAATTCTCTATGAAAGCAGATCACCTGAAAGAGAACTATACCTCTGATGCATGCTGAAGTTCTGCATAAACTTGTCTGCTTGTCCTAGCTCTAAGGGAAATCCTTTGGTCTGAGCAGAGTGCCAGCACCATGAGGAATCCCACCCCTCATCTGCCTGTGGAGCTGTTATTCCTTAGCGGACTCAGGTCCAGCAAGGAGACCTAGGCAGTATAGAATACGTTGCTCTTGTCACCAATCTATACTATTCTTTTGCAGCAGAGCAGGAAGGTCTTTAGCTAAGTGAAATTAGCAGAAACCCCTGCATAAGCTCTCATCAGTTGTACTAAGTAGGAAGTAGGTAGTATACACACATCTCGCTTGGGAGACAATGAGGATACAAGCCTATCCACTAGAGATTTTCATCTACCAGTTAGTGTCTGTCACCTTTAAGAAGGGGCCAGTCTGGGTTGAATCCACTCCTGGATTCAAGTCTCATAACTCTTTGGCTAACAATCTGTCCCTTGCAGCAGGCTACAACACAGAATAAACTGCTACTTAAAAAAAAAAGAAAAAAAAAATATATGCATGCAGGGTGTTCAAACAGAAGTCTGGAGTCACTGGTGCTGCCAAACCCTGAGGTGCTTTCATCAATTTCCTAGACTCTACTAAAAGAATTTGCTGTATTAACTCTTTGTATGGAATAAACCCCTAAATTTTCAGAATGAGGTGAAGTACCACCACTCCATGTGCCACTAAGTTCTGCAAACACTTTCAGAAACTGCCTTTGCTGCTGAGGACAGTCTTGCCCTTCATGCCTAATGCCTTTTTTTCCCCTGTCCTGGTTCCGGCAGGGATAGGGTTAATTTTCTGGCCCAGGACACAGGTATTCTATCCCATGTGAGGCCATGCCCAGTCCATAGCGGGGAGCTGGCCGGAGGAGGGGGAGGAACTCGCGGCTGGGGAGCGGGCTGGGGCTGCCCGGGGTCCGGCTGGTGAGCGCTGGTACAGCAACCGAGTGTGTACATTCCTCCATCAGCGTTATTGTTGTTGTTGTTCTCCTTTTTCCTTTGCTGTTGTGTTAAACTGCCTTTATCTCAACCCATGAATTTTGCCTTTTTCTTCTGATTCTCCCCCACTGCCGTGGGGGTTGAGCGAGCGGCCGCATGGTTCTTTGTTGCCGGCTGAGGCCAAACCACCACATCCCCTCAGATGGGGTTTCTTAGCCTGGTTCATTTCAATAATCAGATTTACATTAAGGCCCTACAAACTGTCACATTGGCACAACCCAGCAAAAGCACTAAGGGAGAGGAGCAGGCATTACTTGGACTAGCTTTGCCAACCAAAATCACATTCCTACAGCACCTCTCAGGTGAACTGAACAGCTATAGTCTATTGAGCTCCATCCAGAAATCCTGGCTCGCATGCAAGACAATACAGTTCTTGCAAACCCAAGTTAAAATACCTTCAAGTTGTATGTGGTCATTTTGCTTCTGAAGTAGAAAAATCATACAATACGATTCCCATCTCCATGGGAAATTTGCTCCTATACTAAACCCAGCTGAAAATCTTCCATCATTCAAAACAGACCTAGACTTCCAAGCAATGTTAAGACTTCAGTAGCAAGTAGCAATACAAAGGGTTGCACCTAATGAATTAGGATCCAACTCAGTTAACAATTCTCTGCAGACACACTAGAAATGCCACAGATAAAAGCCAAGGAGAGAGACAGTTTTGGGAAGGTCTTGCTGGGCTTTGCTGCAATTTCCTTGTTTTGTTTAGGGGAAAAAAGGCAGCAAGAGACAAGCAACTTGACTACATGCATAAGGTGACTGGAAAGAATGGGTGCACTGGAAGGCAGACCATGCTGGGAGGTACTTCACCTGCAGATCTGTACACAGGAATTCACACGAGACATGTGCTAGCTGCAGTGGTGTAAACTACAGCAGAAAGAAGACGGTCTGTGCTATCCCCTCACTGATCTATGATCAGCTTTCTTGAACTATTTTGCCATACTGGTGTTACTGTCTTGCACTATAGCTATGTTAACTTACTTGGCCTATGAGTGCTTCTCCCAGTGCCATACCCAGGAGGAATCAGAAAATTTCTTCTCCACTGGTACAAGGGGGACAGATTAGGGGCAACTCCTACCAGCTCTCTCCTTGCCTTAAAAGAAATCATTACCCTTACTTGTCCCAGCCACTTAAGCACATGCTGTTTATGCAGCCCTATGTTTTAAAGACATGCACATAAAGGGCAGGGTACAGAATGCATGCAGGTAAGGGGTACAAGGAAAGCAGGCTAAAAATAAAAACCCAAACGCCTCACACCAATCATCACCTAGTCCATGCTTTTGTGAAGATCTTTGTTATTTGAAAGTAGCTGCCAAACAGTTTTTAGCCTGAAAAGATCGCAGACTGTTTGCTGCCCTTTATTTGTGGGTGGATGGCATTATTTCTTCTCCACAACTGAATGACAATGTTTTTTGAAAAAGGAATAACAAAATAAGAGAATTGCAAATACTTGTCTGAGCACACATTGCTTGCTTTGCCTGAGAGGGAAGGTGTTTATATGAAGAACAATCACTCCTGTACAGGCATCCTCAGAGACAACACACGTTCACAAATGCAGCCGAGTTCCCACAGCAGCTCATGAGTGAGCGTGAGCACAAGGAGCTCACAGGCCTCCAGTGAGACCAATTGAGCACTTTCTCAGTGTTCATCTCCACGCAGAAGCTGGCATTCTCAGGCCTGCAGTAAGTGATCCACCACCAGCCGTCTTGCTGTTGTCCCCATTAAATTAAGCATGTTTTATTTCTTACTATTTACCTCGCCGTTATGCGTCATTGGAAAACAGAAGTGTACTGTTTGGGAAAATTACTCCTCTACATAATTTGAAGACTTGTGGTTGGACATAACACATTATAAGGAAAGCAGATCCAAAGGTCAGTGCTCCTACAAGTACTCCCTTCCATCACCCCAGGAGTTGTAATTTGGCAATGCAGGCTGGGCTTTTACATTGGCATCTGTCACAGTCCTGCATAGGATCCCCAATTCTTTCCTGCAACAGCTCCTCAGCTGTGGAGACACGCGCCACATGCTTTCATTGCCAAGATCTTGCACAATTTACTTGCAAGTCTTTAAGGCAGACTCTGATGCCTGTTCTGGGCTCTGGCTGGAGAGGAGGGGAAAGTGAATGCTCCCATTTTAGCTTCAGATTATTTTAAACACATGATGACAGATGCTCTGCAGTGGGAAGGGCCTCTGGCTGCTTCTGCAGCACGAGTGCACACAGACACACAGGCATGTAACTGCAGGAGATAGGGAGAAGATCTCGGCACATGCTCTTGCCCAGCCAGGTGACCCTACTGCATCCTGAACAACAGTGACACAAGGTGGGCTCCAAATTAGGTGTCTCCTATCTCTAGGTCACAGGTTTCTGACATAAACACCGTATGTTAAAAACCCCATAGGAAACAATTTAACATGAAAGTAACTGAAAGCTCCCTTCCTTCTTGGTATTTGTCTCCTTATCGTCAGTGCTAATGCCTGGGATTGCTGCAGCATAATGATGCTTTCTGCCAGGCTCCAAGGAAGAGCAATGGATGCTTTTGACATACGGAATCATACTGTCTCTCTTCTGTGAGCTGCTGTAGCTCAATCTGAACTGGATCTAAATCCCCAAATCTGGGGAAAAAAATATTTGCAAGCAGATCTAAGCATCACCGTCACTCCCCTTTCACAGAATGGTCTGGGCTAGCTTTGTCACCTTTTTGACTGCCAGAGAGTGCTGAACTTTGCCATCCAAGTTTGTCTTCAAGTCTCCACAGCATCAATGCCTTCCATAGGCACTTACTTCCTCTAAAACCCAACATAATATAATTTGTCCAGTATTACTGGAAGCAAGCAGCAAAAAAAAAAAAAAAAAGGCCAGTCAGACACCAAAGAGTTATATCATATTCTATCAAACAAGTCAAACTTCAGCATGCCACTGCATTAAAGAGGATTTCCCACAGCTTGGGGATACTGTCAGTTTAAGTCTACAATCATCTCTCTACCCGTTAGTCAGCACAGAGTACAGTTAGTCTCAAGAAACCTTGCTTAACACAGGACAAGGTCAAAGATCAGAGCAGGTACAAGAATTGCTGGAAAACAGCATTTCTGAAAAAGGCTTGGAAACCACTACACCAGGATATTCCTGCTGAAAAGGTGCCCACTGGCAACAAGAGCTGATGAGAAGATGGATTTTTGTGGGGTATAGTTTGATCTCTACCACATGCTTCTAACTCAGGAATGGTGATAACTGTTCCCCGTTGTCTACAGAGACAGCCAGGCACATCCAGATGTTATTTCACCAAAGGTCTTAGTACAGGCTGGATCACCCTGCAGGTACACTGTTCGCCCTCACCAACGACTCAGTGAAGACCTGATGAGTAACAGGTACCTGATTCCTGTAGCTAGCAGTGACAATTGTCATCCTTGCAACAGTAGTAACGCAGTCTTCAGTCACTCGGAAATCACAAAATCAAAGGAAATAATGAGAATGCACAAAAATAAAGGAAAACATTACTTTTTTCATTTTCTGGCTTTTTTGAGGTATGATTATCACTGTGATTTATGACTCCACAGGCTTTAAAAAACAAACAAACAACCAACCACAAAGGGCGCTAAAAAAGCCAGGACACTACCAGCACAACCCTACACACTTCCCAACCTACAAAACTGTACTGAAAGCCAGTCTTCCATTTCAGAGCTTCATCCCAGATCCCTCAGCCTTCCTTCCATTGTTTTTGCAGCTCCCGAAACATTTTGAGGTACAGACCCTGAGCACACAGTCTCTCTACACCCATGAAATCCACTTGTCACCTACACAAGAGAGCCACATACATATTCTTCAACACCTGTCACACTGCAGAATGACACTGGCTCCATGCCTTCATAAATTTCCTTCAGACAGGACTTGGGAGGCCCCTTCATTAGCCATCCAAGGTGTCCCCAAGAGACCCACTATTCTGCTGAAATTGAGGATCTGTGCTCATAAATCCCCTACACACCAACAGATGCTTGGACAAGACCCTGTGAGAGAGATGATTATGTTGTCAAATTAGAAACCAATCCCACCCCCTGTCAAAATCAACTATCACAACCTAAGAGTAAAACATTTCTGTTCTACTTCCTTTTCTTCCTTGCAAAAGGACTCCCAAGCAGATACAGTAAAGTGAATACACTTCAAGAACAAATTCAAAGCACAGACACATCAGAGGGTTAAAAGTGAAAAGCACAGACTCTCTGGGACATTCTGCTTCTGTTCTCTCAGGCCCCAATTCCACAAACATGCACACCTGTGCTTAATTTTAGTACAGAAACCAGCAGGCTTCTGTAGCACACTCACAGAAACTAGGGTAAGGACACTCCCATCTGCAGAATCAAGGCCCAAGGCCCTGGCCTGTCACTGGAGCGTAGGCTGGGAAGTATCTCCCGCCACAAGATGGAAGTCAGCACAATAAGGTCATACACTTGGAGTAGAAATGCAGGAAAAGAACTGTTGGTAAAGGGCAATGCCACATTGGATGGATCTGCAAGACCAGTTTAATGTGATTCTCTACTTCAGGGAAAAAACTGCACTCTGAAGAGCTTTCCATTTCTACCTGTGTCCACCTGGGGTGCTTAAAGAAGTGTTGGTATAAAATAGCGCACAATACAGCAAAAAAGCCAAAGGGTTAAGCCCCTAATCACACAAATGGGAAAGCATTCAGATGGAGAACACAAGCCTAGAGCACTCCTAATCTCAGCTCAGGTACTGGAGCAGCAACATTAAGCGAGTGCTGTAGCCACCTTCTTGCTGTTGTCAGGCTGGAATCTATTCAGCTGCATCTTGCCTCCCAGAAGCAGCCTCGTAAAAAGACTGTTTTTACAATCTGGGAGGCATCTGCTCAGCAATTAATAGCACAGCATTCATTTAACCATATCTCCTTCCTCCACCCCACTCAGCCTGGGCTAAGCTTTGATCACCCCATAGTCTAGTCATTCTTAAAAGTCATCAGGATGCAAACAAGTATTCAGAGGGGATCAAGGATCTACACCTTCCTTTACATGAATCATTACAACAGGGACTCGCCGTGTTAAAGTGAGTCTCCTTAAAGATACTTTCCTGAGAAGTACCTTCCAACAACATGAATAAAACAGTTGACTGCAACGTAGTAGCCTACATAGGCTTTTGAAATGCATCAGTCTCACCTCAAGTGCCTGGCGCTGCGATATGTCAAGCATCCTTAGTAGGCTGGTTTGGGAGTCAGTTGAACTGCTATTGTCCGATTGCTCCCTTCCCAGACAGCATGACTTACACGGCAGGATTTTTTGCAGCTTCATCACAACTTAAAGAGTTTCATATCACAAACTATTATCTATGCAACATTTTAGACAGTTTCACAATTTGAGTTGTACTGCTGGTCTTCCAGAAACCTGGCATAACATATTGACAGATGGTCTAGTTGGCATTTAAAGAGCCTTGCTTTGTCACACTGGCCAGATTTAGGAATTTGGCCTGCCCTAGGTAGCAGCTTATTTTACTAGTTTTCCGTATTGATCTAGAGATCAAGGATCTCAGTCATGAGCAGTACTGCAGAGCAGGAGCTGTACAAATGCAGAGTAAAAAGACATCTCATGCTTTTTACTGCACTTCAAAATAGATTTTTAGACATCTGACAACAAGATCTTTCTCCCTCACAACAAGCACATGAAGCAGCATAAAGAGAGATGGCCTGCAGAAATTAAGAACTTCCATGAAACTCCCCAGAAGGACTGAATAGATCAGTAGCAGGTCTAGATCTGAAATAGGCATTAGGACACTTCTAAAAAGGGATGGTTCAGTGTGTTTCCCCCTCCCATCACTTAAAATCACCCACACACGGACCCATCACTTAAAATACATACACACATAGAGCAAACACAGATTTCACTTATCATATTCCCACCACTGCCTGGTTAATTTTTTTAATGCATCCATTGTTTGCTCCTAAAACCAAGCACGCAAAAAAAAAAAAAAAAAAAAAAAAAAAAAAAAAAAAAAAACCCCAAAACCCAAACCACTGTGAGTTTCAATCTTCCCTTTTGGGTGACACTTTTACTGGTATTATTTTTATACACACACACACTCCTGGCAACTCTGTCGTTTCTCGCAATTCCCCAAAAAGCTCAGAAAATGCTGACTAAACCTGTTTTTGAGGACAAGAATAAGTGATCATGTACACAGCAGCAACACATAACCTGGTCAAAGTATGAAATTGCAAGGCCGGGAAAACAGAACTCATGTACATGCCTATAGACAGGGCTGTACACATGCTCTTGCATGCTAGTTCTTACTCACAGTCACACACGCACACTACTTTTCCATCAGCTGTGGCTGTGGACCTCAGATCTAAAGAGCTGTAGAGGCCATTAGATGCCTAATCACCCATGATTAATCCCGATGGAGCTTTCCCATTCACAGGAACACTCCCTGCTTCTGAACAAGAACAGCAGAGTGTTCTCAATTGTGTCTCAACATGCTCTATAAAGTATGATGAAAGAAGACAAGAAATTTATCCTGGAGAAAAGCAACAGGCTACTGGTGATTTAATAAGCATGTACATTTCGTTCTTCATGAGCACAGCCTCCTACTACCTGTTGCAAGCCAAAACTGCTAACCAACACACATCTCTGGGATAGTCCCTTTAGAGCTCCCAGAGCCCACATTAACATGCCAAACACGCTAAGGTTTAACTTCTCTTTGTCCCTCTCACGGTCCCATCTGCTATTTCCTTAAAGTGAGACCCCAATTTCAACGATGTGCACCAGTCACACACAGAAAGATACATTCTGGCAGGTTTGTAGCTACATCTGCTGTTCCCTGCATAAGCCCTTCATATTTTAGAAATGGTAAGTCATGTACCTGGAAGCCCATTCTTAGCTGTGCGCTACAGCAGACAAAAGCTAAGTAGGTTTCTCTGGATTAGGCTCTAGCTTTGGAGTACACGTAGGTGGAATTATTTCCCATACACAGTCTTTCTTACTGAAGGAAGAAGGTGGATGCAAGGCAAGGATTTTTCAAAACCACATATTATTCCAGACAATTCACTTCTACAGCACCCAAAATTTGCACTGGAAAGGTACCTTATATCTCATAAACAGGAGTGAACATCTGGGGTGGGAGAGGGAGCAGGACATAGGGGACTTATACAGGGACAAGACAAAAACAAAATCCAAACAAAAACCATTACACACACCCCCCAGGCTCTATTAAAGCTCTCGGACTGAGACACCCAAAATCAACAATTCTAACCAGAAGTCACACCCAGAATCCTTAGGTGACTCTCCAAGTTCTTTCAATGATTTAATGTGTAGTCTTGGTCACTCCCTGCCTCAATTTCCCCAATTACACAATCATGAGTTTAATTCTTATTTGCTAATACTAAAGGAATGTGGCTAACAGTGGTTTTGGGGGCTTGTTTTCTTGCCCTACTTGGTTTTATGCAAAAACTCTGACATTTTTTCACAACTCCAGGAGCTCCAACCTCAGCTTAGGACAACCAGTTCTATCTGAAAATGCCCAGAAATGCCTTCCTCACCCTGAAATTTCATATACAAGAACCACACCAGCTGCATCTGCCAACTTCTATGACCACAAACTCAAAGTGAAATGCAAAGAGATGCATAAATCCAATGTGCAGAAAGGCAAGCAGCTCCAGGACTGTACCCAGACATTAGGAAACACACACACATTGTAGTTAGGCCTTTCTCTTAATGTTAGTTACATTAGCAACCTCTCAATACTTCAGATCCAGCCAGACAAAAATGGCAAACTCCTATCCCCTTACCAAAAGCACATTGTTGCAACAATAAAAAGAGACACTGTAAGTTTCCAAGTAAGTGGAGACAAATGGGAAACTAAGATGGATAAAGCAAGTATAATGAAAAGAAAGCAACCAAACATCACAGAAATACATGCCAGGAGCTCCAAAGGCAGATGGCTCAAGCCAGTTCTCCAAATACACCTAGAAGGTGAAGCAAGCATAGGCTCCCACACATATACTATGACCAGTTTTTGCACCAGCAAGCCAACACTAGACAAATACACAAACCCAAAAGGCATGCAGAGCCTTACCTACTTCCCCATCAGGCCTCACAGGTTCCAGCAGGACAGATCTCTCCTCCAGTGCCTTTTGGGATGCGGCAACAAGGCCAGTACTTCACATCTCCCACCTCCAGAGCTGCCAGGGTGTACGTTCCTACAGTAAATACAATTCTACACAGCTGCTTTTAACAAAGACATTTGCAAACTGAGCCCACACACCACTGCTGACCAGAGGACTTGCAGACCCCCAGCCAACCTCGCAGCCCATCAGCCAGAATGGCTGCCCTGGTCACATGGGGTGTGTTCAGCCAATGACAGGCCGCGACCACTGTGGCCTGCCGGCCTGCCTGCCTGCCGGCATTCTTCAGGGAAGAGGGAAGTTAAGACATTGCTAGAAAATAGCCAGCTTCCTCCCAGAATTTCACCCAGGGCTGCTAATTAACTGCCCACTGAGAAAAGCACACTGGTCCCTCCTCACTTTTTACAAGCAGGCTCTGGAGCCTGTGGAGAAACGAGAGCCCTCCCCAGGGGTGAGCAGAAATTCAGAAACGCCTTTCTCCTCCTGGTGGACTGCAATGTGTCTTGGGATCTGTTTTCAGATTAGCAGGGTATTTCAGTAATCACAGGGCATGGGCTTTTGCAGCACACAAGAAGCCACAGGCCCAGAGGAGGGCCAGGGAGATGACCAGAGGGCTGGAGCACCTCTCCTATGAGGACAGGCTGAGAGAGTTGGGGTTGTTCACTCTGGAGAAGATTCCAGGGAGACCCTATAGCAGCCTTCCAGTATCTGAAGGGTGCCTACAAGCAAGCTGGAGAGGGACTTTTTACAAGGGCATGTAGTGATAGGATGAGGGGTAATGGCTTCAAACTGGAAGACAGGAGATTTGGGTTAGATATTAGGAAGAAATTTTTCACTATGAGGGTGGTGAGGTGCTGGAACAGGTTGCGCAGGGAAGTTGCGGATGTCCCATCCCTGGAAGTGTTGAAGGCTAGATTGGATGGGGCTTTGAGCAACCTGGTCTAGTGGAAGGTGTCCCTGCGCGTGGCAGGGGGGTTGGAACTAAATGATCTTTAAGGTCCCTTCCAACCTAAATCGTTCTATGATTCTACCGTAAATGGGCACCAGCCGAGGCATAACATCAGTTTGAAAACTGTGAGGTGATACAAGGCCAGCACTTGATGGTGTCAGGACTCCAGTTCAGGTTCTTCAGAGGTAAAAAACCCTTCTGAAGCCTGCACATGGCTAGTGCAGGTTTTATAATATCACTGCACATCCATGACTCACTGGACGTTTTTACATCCTGCAGGTGCCCTGGCCATGCTGGCAAACCATCCCTTTACCTCTCCCTTATATTCACATCCATCTTTCCTGTAAGTATGAAGACAAAAGAAACCTTTTTCAAAAAGGGAGGTTAACCTGTCTTCTCAAACAAACCAAAGAAAATGTGTGGTTAGAACTGTGAGTTTTCCTGATGCATCAGAACTGTCATCCAGTCTCACGGAAAGGACCACAGAGCTGATAGAAGATTTTGACCTACTTGATTTCCTGGGTAGAAGCCGTTGTGTTCATCTGCTGTAAAGTCTATCCTTCTCTGTCAAAAAAGAGAGCTGTAAGACTAACAATTAATTCCTCACACATCACTCCTTTAAAGTACCAAACCACCACCCTAGACTGATACAGTTTATTCAGTTTTCTTCACTGTTCCCAGCTTGTCCTTAGAGCTGATGAAGTCACTTGTCCTGTAACTTGATAGTAAAATTCACCAGTACAATGCAGACAAGCTCCCAACCAGCTGCCAGATGGCAAGAAAGCCATGTGATTTTTAACTTTATTGGATTTGAACCTGGGATCTGAAGAGCCTCATATCTCACAGCCAGTCCTTGGCTGAGTGCATTCCCTGCTGCTCTCCTTTCTTTGAAGATTCAGATTTCATTCAGACAATGAGACACCTGTCTAGCCAAATACCACCTCCAGCCCTAGCTAAACTAAATCCAGCTATCCACATGAGTGATGAGCACAAACTTAACTATGTGAATCTCTGAACTACAGCATCTGAGCACACACTTGGAGGTGATCTCGTCTATGACAAATATAGCCCAGCCACCTGCACTGCAATGATATTTATGCACAAGCACTATCTTCCAGAAGAAAGCACTTTAAATATAGTAATGATTTTAGATTCACAGCTGAGTGTAACTGCTCCAGCACTTTGCAGATTAAAAGCCCTGAGGCAAAGGTATGTTAAGCAACCCAGATCTATGGCAAAGCTTTGAACAAAACCCACTCTCTCTGCTTTATAGTGTTAAGCTGTAACTCGAAACACAATCTTCCTTTATGTTAACACCTCCTCTGCCCGGTGTCATTGAGAATAATGAGATAAAAATTGCAGCAACGTAACTGGAATGGAAATTAGTTGGTAGTCCTTGATGAGACTGTCTTCATTGCAAGGTGATACTGCTTTGTTAGTTTCCAGCTGACACACACAGAACTGGCAATAGCCTTGTGGTCTTGCATAGAACCCAAAATGGATGCATTCCCACTTTTTCAGTTGAACATTGAATGTCATGCACTGATTTTCTACTCAGCCCAGAAGTGTCCTCCACGACCTGGGGCCTCAGGCAGTTGGCCTGAGAGCTCACCCTAGAACTGGAGATTTTGACAGGAAAGTTCTGTTAGATGTTGCACCATAACTTTGTTTGAAGGGTGTGGAGGAAATGCTGTCCAACCTGTTAACTGAGTAAAAGGTCCTTTGAACTGTAGTTACCTGTTGGCACAGCAGTCAGTTACGCAATCTTAATTGTTTGCATTTGATTATACATGTAAAGAAAATGTGAAGCTGTGTCACTTTGAACCGAGATATTTTCAAAAAGACATGGATAAACAGCTCAGGAACACACTGTAGGAACACCTGGAGGTCTCTACTAGGGGAAAAACAGATGAAACAGACCTCAGGACAACTCTTTACATTCATTCATCTAGTTGTTCATCCATTCATACAGTCACCATCCTCCTCCTCCTCAGTGCCAGTGGTTTTTGACAGAGCACAAAGAAGGCAAGTCTTGAATGGACAAAACACAAAATCAATATCCTCATATGGTGGCCAGTCCTTATATTTGGACTAGATTTTCCCACAGCATCTATATTTTGTGAAGGTGAAGATTCATGTTGCACACAGACCAGATCTGGACCCACATGCATACGTGCAAAGGGTCACAGCAACGAGCAGTTATCAAGGGGTTTTATGGGACTGGTGGTAGCGTAAAAACACACACAAGAGAACACAATGTATTCTGGTTATCAACTATACAGGCATCCTGCACTCCCCGTGGCCAGGCTCTAAAAAGGTATTTATTACATGTTGTGGGGGTGTTGGTAATGAAGACACTACCAGTGATACTGAAAGGCAGCTAGCTTGGTTCACAGGGAAAGCACTGCGACTGTATTGTAGAGGGAAAATATAGTGATGACTAAGGGAGGGAAGACAGAAAAGGAAGAAAATATTTAATTTCAAAGGGCTCCAACGCACATCTTGATTTTTAGCATCAGCCCTTTTGGGTCTACCCACATTTATATGGAACAATTCTGGGGTGGTGAGAGAGAAAATAAATGTAGTTCTGTAGGCTATATGCCAGAATATTCATGAGAGCTGTAGATGATTTATAGCTTACCAAAGACACTGAGATCAGTACTTGGACCATATTGGCTATTTTTCTATGACAAGGCACAGGTCTATATAACACAGAGGGATTAGGGCCTATCCATCCATCAGTCACTCATGGGACATCAGATTTCTGACGCCAGGGAAAAAGAGCTCCCATTTTCTGCCTCCTGGCTCTGCCCCATGAGCTGCAGTGTGTCCTGTGCACCAGTGGTGTTTCAGCCTCTTTGCTTACAAAGCAGATGTTTGACAGGCACAGAGATAATTCCTTCAAGATCTGTAACAGCTGTGGCCAGCATTCAGATAAGAGGCCCTATATTTCTACAGCCACCCAGCCAAAGCCTTATGCAACTTGGTTAAACTGCCCTTTGAGACTCTGCCTTGCCAGCTCGAGTAAGTGGCAGACACCTCTCTACGGGAGAAGAAAATCAGTCTTTTGTTAGACGTCAATTTGCTTTTCCTTTGGGCTCAAGTTTTGAAACACTATTTTTCCCTCTGTATTGTTTTTGGGAGGTTTTCATAACGTAGAGCCTTCATGCATCCAAATGTGGGCTGCTTCTGCCCCTGCCAGTCTTCAGCATTTTGGTGTGGAGGCGAGTTAGCTGTGTCTCTGCAAGAACACACAGTTTTCATGAGGTCCATGGTGTTAAGTGGCCATTTTCATAACCCTAGTCCTCTTCCTGTCTGCCTGACACCGTTTGCTCTGTGCAGGGCATGGTCTATGGTTGACACATGGAGTTTAAAGGATTCTCTTTCTGGAACTAAAACATCATTCACCTACCATTCATTAAGGAAGAGAGAAGAGAAACCAGGCTGAGCTCTGCAGAATCCTTTAGGTACCTCTCAACAAGCGGAAGAGTGTCCCAAGACATTTTTGCACACAAAATGGGAAATGTGGGGAGGTATAGGACAGAGGTACTCACATTGTGTGGACACAAGCCATCTGCAGTAGCCTAACACTGACCTAGTATCGTACCCACTTAAAAAAGCAAATGCAGCATCAAGATTAGTGCCTTGGTCTCAACACCACCAGGTACAGCAGATTTGTTTCTTCCTGGCTTAAATATTTTTGTGCTACAGTCTATATCTATGGTGTCATCACAACTTCTTGGTTCACTGAAATCCAGGCTTGGTACACGTGGCTCAGAATTTAAACACAGACTGTGTGAACCCCCATACACAAAATGCCAGGCAACAGAAAGTCTACCTGGCATATTTCACATGTGGTTTGGGGATCTTATAAATAATATAATATGTGCAGATGACATGGAACAGCTGACAGCAAAGCAGCCAGAACTAATCCACTGATCTTCAAATTAAGGCGACTTTGGAAAAAAATGCAGGTAGATGAAAAACTTCCATATTCTCAGTGAGGAGCTGAGAATAAAACTGAGCTTCATCAGTCCAGACATGAACTTCTTCAGGGCTGATTACTCTGGGAGCAGCCATCACAAAGGCAGATCTAGGAAACAGAACAAACATGAGTGAAGTTCAAAACAACAGCACATGATCACTCTTTGCAAAACAGGAGTCATAAAAAGTCAAAGACACTATTAACAGTTCACCCTTCTATTGCAGCTGCCTTTGGAGGACTTCAATACACTTCACCAAAGACATGTCAGATTGCGATGCCTTTACTCACGCACCTTGCTGTATACATGACCTCATTTTATTTTATGGTTCAAAGCAGTATCTTAAGTACAAAGGCATCAGACTCTTGCTCTAGCCGATACAGTGTCAGTCATTTTAGGATTGTTTTTTATTGATGAAAACATTGAGTCAGAAATTACTGCCACTTTCTCTTGTCATTAGTCTTTATATTCAGAGACCAATGTAACATCAATTACAAATACGGAAGTCTGATGATCAAGATACTAGTCAAGGAAAAATGGAAAACTACCTGAGGTATTAATCGCTGCTCTCAGTGGTAGCTACACTGCATGTGCAACTTTATTTACTGTGTTAAAAGATATGAAGGGCTTTGGCCTACTCTTACACTTGCTCTTTCAGATTCAGGTGGAGGATCATCTTAGCTTCTCCTTGCATGCATATGAAAGATCAGTGAAAGATCAGCCCCATTGAGGTATGGGTAAGCTGAATCACCAGCCTGTTATGTGATACATTTTGCCCATGCTGAACGAAAGGTCACCCACAATGGCAATTCTACAGTGGGTAAAATTTAATGATCGTCACAGCATGGCATATTCCTATTGTTGTTATGGTGATCCTAGTAAAAATATTCACAAGGCTTCTCCTGGCTGTGGCTGTCATTAACAAGGATTTCCTCTTGCAACATATTGCAGTTCAGCTAAATGATAATTCCACAAAGGAACAGTGTCCATATAGCAATGGTATGCGTGACATGATCCTGCAGATGGTCAACATTTAAAAGAAGTAAAAATGTCTTAGATGTTTTTATGGCCATTTCACACTAGTGAGAAATGAAATTAGATTAGATGGGATTGGATTAGATTATTTTTGTTCTGGCCTATATTCTGGGTGATTTCTGGGAGCTTGAAATCACATTGTGCATCTATTCTTCCAAGTGGAAAGAGCTGGAGCAGAATTTCCTAGAGCTTTTCTGCTTTTTTCCTCAACTCCCAGGTGCAAATTGTGTTGATTCTTCCCCTGTGAGCCCTTCCTCTGAATTTGCTTAGGGAGTGATTTGAGAAAGTCCTGCTGAGCTCTGGCCATGCTTATTGAGGTAGGGACTAACTGCGTGTCCCTACCTCACCCTCACAGCCCAAGACTAGGGCTTCTCTGCTCTGCCATAATCCAGCCAACATCACTGAATACTCACTAGACTCTCTCTGGCTTCACATCATGTTCAGGTGTTGAAGTGCCCACTAATACCAGAGGTGCTTCAGTAGGTTGCTATGGGCATCAGACCCAATTAAACACAATACCTTCATGTTTCACTCACTAGCCCACACTTTGAGTCAAAGGAAGGAGCTGAAATGCTGAGCAAGGGGAATTGGGTCCTCTCATTTATCTATGGCACAGAGCAGCTAAAACGATAGCTGCCCAAGAAGATGAGGAAGAATGATCTGAAGTACCAATGCAGCCCTGGGAGCTGTTTCACAGCAAGTATCTTCAGTAAACTGTTGGTCATTAATCAAGCATTTCCATTTCTGGTGGATCTCGTTGCTTGGTTTTTAGCTTACAGATGTTGTTCAGAATAGTTAACTTCTCTTCCCCTGTACAATTACTCAATGTGGTCACAATTTTGAGACAAACTGTATTAGTGGAGGGCAGGACTTGGACTGCCATGTCAGAGTTTTGCATTTGCAACTTTTGTGCAAGCAGATTTCTTTGGTTTAACCCTCAGGTCAGACATCTAGCTGATATATATAGAAATGACTTTCCACGGACCCAACTAAAATGAATCTGAGTGTCCAGTGAGAGAATTACTGTTTGCAACTGATTGCACTCAGAGTTGCAACACAGAGGAGAGTGGGTTTTTTGCTTTTTTTCTCCTTGTCGCCTTTGGAAATTTCACAACCTTCGGTTAGCCAGACTCTGAGTCTGAGCTGAGGATCTTGCAACACTGGTTTATCAATGCCACTGAAAAACAAATCTGTACAGCGTCATAACTTTCATTGATCCACCAGGTGGGATCCAAGCTGATAGCAGCTCAGATGAGATCTCAGTAAAATAAATGTCAGACTTGTTGATTCAAACTGACATGGAATTGCAGCCTGGCAGCACATAAGCCTTCTGGTTAGCAAACAAACCGTACAGCCCAAGACTTCACTCAGTACAAACTCCGACACAGTACAGCAAGGTGCTTCTAGGGTAGTGCTTTTATGGTCCAGGACTTTCTCTTTAAAGTCACACCTCTAACTCAGAGTAACCAAGAGATGACTGCATGTTAACAGGAACCAGAGCATCTCTCTGCACTGCCTCATTGATGCAAGGGACTTGAACCTGGGGAACAATTGCCTGATGTTGACACATGGGCAAGGGAGAACGTGCAGAAAAGCTACATACTACAGTATCCTAGTATGTATATTTAGAACAAGGACACAACTATATCTCACACTGAGCCTCATGGACCCATGAAACTGGTTGCTGCAGGATTTTATGGAGTCCAAAGGCATAACTGTGTTCAAACAGAGGATCAGCCCATGGCTGATCTCTGATACTAACCTGAAGACCCACGATGAACTTCTGGCTTAGAAGATCCCCAAGTTCCTGCTGGCTGTAATTGGAAGGACAGACTTTATACCCATTTCTTTTTCTCTTTCTGCGAGTAACCACCACTGGCCACTATCAGTGAGAGGAGCTAAGGCCCTGATCTCAGGCAGTATGGCTGATTTTAAGGTACAGTCTAGACTTTAGCCAGTGAATCAGAACTTCCTGAAATTACTGGTCTTCTACACCAGGTGCTGTAGGTAGTTACCATGCTGCAGCCATAAGTTTTCTTTTCATAACATAGCAACACGTGCCAGATTTTATAGTCACCTGTGTTTTATAGTCAGCATGCCTCAGGAATAAAGACTGTGCAAACATTACTGATTTTCCTTACTGCTTCTCCAAATTTTGTATTTTCTCCATAATCCAACATTGATTTGTGTTTGAAGAGTCAATGGAGCCTAGAATACCTATTCCTCTCACTTCCTGGCAATAGAGCTGCAGTGTGTTCACTGCATGTTTGTTGATATTTTTTCTCCCTGCAACTTCACCAATGACCCTTGCAATACTGGCACAGCACAATGGGACTTTGTGCAGGTGGCCTGTATAGAAGTGGAGGATGCCTGGGGCATGCTCTAAACCCTCACCCTGCTGCAGGTCTCCAGACAAATGTATTTTCCAGTTGATTTGTGCAGAAACAAAGAATCATTACAGGCTTGGTCCTGCCTGGGGCTGAGAGTTTGAGCCTTGATCTAAGAAAGGGCTTAAGCTAGTGCATCTTTTTGCAGGATTCTTGCTAAAACTTAAGCATGCTTGTACATGCTCTTGTGGGAGCTAGACCAGAAAACTCAGCACCTCAGAGCACAAAGACACACAGCTGCAGGGCAAAAATCTAGACAATAGGATTTTTTGCTGTTGACCACAATGTTATCAGAACAAGATTCAGTACCTGTCATCACTTAAGGGTTCTTCTGCTGCTGCCAGCAAGATCAGAGGGATGGAAGCAGTGGCTGCAGCCTCTAGGAGAGATTCAGCAGCAGCTCCCCAGGAATAACCAGTGTCCCTCACACTATGTTCTTCCCTCATAGCAGCAAAAGCCAACATAGCCTCGCAGGGCAGGGCAGCCATCAGACAGCCACTGTAGGAAACTGTTTACCTTGCTCATACCAAAAGCCAACCCTATAAGCACTGTCTTCCCGTCTTCCATTGGATAGGTAACTAGGGATTTTCATTACATTTTCTAGCACTTCATTCCATGACACCCATCATCTTCTTTGCTGAACAAGGCACATCAGCAGCGGTTTCAGCCTTGCTCATCCTTCATATTCCGTCTCATCCAGGACCAAGAACACCTTGAGAGTGCCAGAAACCATGACTGCAGCATCTAAAAAGACAAAGTCCTTGAGGATGCCAAAATGGCCCCATCACAAGGAGAGAGATGCTAGGCTCCTAGGAGCTGTGGGGCACAGCCAGAAGATGCACTGCAGTCTTGCTATAGTGCAAGGTCTTTGAAAGCTATAGCACAGGGCCAGGGACCCAGATGCCACCCATCCAGATAACCCCATATAATCAAGGGTCACTAGTTCTGCTCTTGCCCAATGAGGAGAGCTTTAGAAATGCTCTCATTGATGCTTTTGGCATATGGGACCTGGGGGTTGTTGGTTTTGTTTATGTTTTCCTCTTTATTTGCTTTCTGTTACTACATTAATGTAGTCCCTCCTGCACGCACTTTGCCTGGTCCCATGGTCTTATTAGTGATGTCACAGGCAGGGTTATGACCACTTGTGACAGCACATGCAAAAATAACCCTTCAGAAGATAAGGAAGTCACTGGAAGGACTGCCAGGAATCCTGCTTCTGTGTGAAGTGTCCCATGTCAATAAACCACTAAAGAGGCAGAAAAATATGAGGAGTGTAAGGAATGCATCAAGAATTAGATTTTCCTTTAGATCTGATCCGAGGCTCAACAGAGAGACAAAGGATCAGGGTCCTCACATTGGCTTCATCTCCTTCGTCCTGTATTCTTGACAGGACCAAGTGAGAACGTGAGGACTGAGTTCTCCTAGAACCTCTTCCGCTTTTCCTGGAAATGTCTTCAGTCACATGATAGTGTTTTGCTGCTCTTTAGGAATTCCAGATCCTGAATGAGGCAGACTGTAAACAAGGAAACCTGATACCTCAAGGACAGAAAGAGAGAGAGAACAAGATGTCCATAGACACACTGGAGTGTGTTCAAGCATTGGTATGTGTTCTGTGGTTTGTTTATAAACGTGCCTGTCTCTGTGTGTACACACACACACATATATATACACTCCTACAGAGTACATACTATCGTTTTTTATCCCACATCACTAAAAGCAGCCCAGAGAGAGTCAGTCACAAACAAAGTGAGGTTCTCCAGGACAGGCACCACTCTTTCAGCCCAGCTGTGACCACAGCCCTGTCTTCGTGTCTGCAGCTCTGTGGTTTCAAACCCAGTTATTTTCTGGTGCAAGGCAGGGATTGCAAGGCCTTGTTTGTGGGTGCAAGCAGGTACATGAGCACCCACAAGCTGCCGCTCAATACCAGCCTCTCTTGGCTGGCTGGTTATTAGAATCCTGACTGGCTTTTAAGGAACATAAAATGACTTTGTGGCTGCTGGGGATGAAACACTGGGTAGGTGCTGGAGAGCAAAGGGAGGATTTTTTGAGCAAATAAGCAGCATGGTTAAAAAAGAAATGGGACAGATTGCTCAAAAGGCATAAGGAGAAAAAATAAACTGGGAGAATCAGGGGTAGCAGCTAGATTGGTACACCACACCACTGAGACCCTTGCCCAAAGGGAAAAAGATAACTACAGGAGAAGCCTGAACCTTTACACTAGAGCATGCTCTTTCTCCTCCACATCAGATGCAGTTTGCAGTCCTATGCCAAACACTCACATTAACTCCGAAGAGCTCCTTAATCCTAAGACATTTTTAGGCTTAACATTAAACATTTACCTCTTATCAGAAAATTAGCCTTAAATGTAATACAGCTGGAACTCAGCCATAAACGGGGTCAAAAATGGCTTTTTCTCCCTCTATAGAAAACTTTTAGACAGTTGGAGACAAACCTTTGCTATCAAATCCTTCCCAAGTGAGTTAATTTGTTACCATTTGCAAAATGTTGATCAAGAAGCCCTGTTTGCTAAATTCCTTTTTGGAGGCACAACCCTCAGTGGTACTGTGAGAGGAACATGCACAATCATAGCAACCAGGCCATTAATTAAAGCCTTATAAAACCCCAACTGAAGTTACTGGAAGGATTCCCATTGATCCATTAAATTTTGGATACGGCTTGAAATACAGCAATTGAACTGAAAAGTGCATAGAGACCTCTTCCCTCTCTTGCTGGATTTTTCCTGTTACAGATATTTTCCTTTGTGTGTCCAATGCCATAGGGATCAATGATCAAAATCTCTGCCAGAAAGAAAAGGTGGTTTGTTTTCTGTGTGGTGCCTGCAGCATTGGTGCTAGGGTTTGGTTCAAGCTCCTGGGTGCCACCTCACTGTCTTCCTTGTGCTGTGGTATCTCCAGGGTCTTGCAATACCAACACAGCTGTGACTAACAGTACTGCACAGTGACATGGGTGTAGCACAACCTCACAGAGTAAGGAAGGGGCCTTACTGCAAATTTTGCCATATTCCACTGAAATGGGCTGAGCTTTAGTGGTCAATGCGTTTGCGACCTCAGCGGATTTAGCTGAAACAATTCTCGTAACGTTTTTTCACGCTGCGCATAGAGCCACTGTCCAGAGCCATTCAGAGAATCTTTCCTCCATCCTCTCCATTGTTATACACTGGTTTAGCCCAGAAAGCACCAAGACCAAAATAGTGGAGTGGTGTAAATACTGAAACTATTAGAAAGAAAAAACCTCACTCATCTCAAGAACTATGGCAGTATAGCTTCTTGGTTAGAGAGCTGCTGGGACTCATTTTCTTCTAGTCCTGAGCTAAGCACCTGCTGGATCATTTTTCTGCTGCAGTGTTACTTTCTGTAAAGTAGAACTAATTATTATTATTATATATCACTAATATGACTTGTACCCAGCCTAAGAGGCCTAATAAATACTGGAAAACTCATGAGGAAATACACACAGAGTTGCAACACAATGTTAATACTCATCATATAATTGAAAACTTCAGCTCCCTCGCCAAATCAATGGGACTATAACATTCCTGCTGCTCCCTCTTGCCTGAGTACAGCTACACAAACAACTCACCACGACTTTGCCATCCTGCAAGGAACTGCCTGTCTGCAGTTGGATATACCCTTAGAAAAATGTCAGTGCGCTTCCTTGGCTATGGAAGCTGCTTTCTGCCCTCCACAGTGTTGTAGTGGGCAACTGGGCTGGTACTGGGGAGGAACAGACAAGCCAGAAATCAGCCCAAATTTCTCTTAGGCCAACTTGTTCATGCAGCCATAGCCTGGAGCTGCTGCAAGACACTTCTGGGCCCAAGCTTTCATCTCTGAATCCTCGGGAGATAGTGCTAAAGGGCTGAAACATCTCAGAGGAAGATTAGAAAAACCCCAGCCAACAGTGATATCTTTTGCCAATCAGCAAAATCTTTTCCTGACAATCCACCAGTGTGTGGATGCCTGATGGCTTATATCCCTTCTGATATTTCCTCTCCTATCACTTACAACTGTGAATTCTCTCATTAGTCATACTGTACCACTTCCAGCACATCATTTAATCTTTCTTCATCAAAACAGCATTTAAACAAAGATTAACCTATTTGAAATGTGGCTGCTCTCGTCACTTCCCTCTGTGCTCTATTTATTCACTGCTCTGTTCTTTTTTGGGGTAGTCATGCCAGGTAGGTTTTGATGAGTAACATATTGTTCACATGTTACTGTCATGTAGCCAACAAAGCCCCAAAGACGCCATCAGAAGTGAAAAAAAAAAAAAAGACCATTGCGTAGTACTAAAATAAGCTTTTCTGCATGAGAGTGCGTACCCTACCCCATCAGACAGCTCTTTTCCATACCATTCTCTGTCCTTCTTTGGGAAACATCCTGCTCACTTGCGCAAAAAAGAAAGCACAAATCCCCTAAATTTCACTTAAAGGAGGCAGAATGTCTCACTCAGAGTCACTTTGTGAATGATTAAAAAAACCTAATTGCAGATAAAAGGTGTGAGGGTGCAGAATAGTCCTGCAGCAGCTACAGCTACTGTAGAGAGGCAAATTGTCTCTATTTAAGTTAGTGTGAGTGCATGCCCATTTCTTGGCTAAATAGTCGTGCATGCACTGTGGATGTTTGCAAGCATAAGCTCAGTTATGCTAAAGTTGCAAATGTGTTTACAAATGTCAGTACTCAGCTTCAGAAGTCTGTTCTGTTGTCTTGCTATGTAGAAGTGGCCAGCAGAATGCACTGTACGTGCAGCACAGATATCATTTGGATCATTGCTCAATGCCCACAGGGCCAGGGTTAATACAGCAAAAGGGAACAGAGCACCAAAGCACTGTTGATAACTGTATGTGCACCAGAGATCATTTTATTGGCTTTGTGGAGGAGCTTTCTATCATCTAATTGCTCAATATTCAAAGCAAGACTTGATACTGCTTATCCAGAGATCTACCGTTCCAACCAGAAAAATATATAGACTGACAAAAAGGGCAGCATTGGGAAAGTCACAGCAGGAATTGCAATGAAAAAGCATCTAGCCAAAGAAAAAATTCAGTGATCAAATGCTATGAGATAAAGGTTGGTCTAGGATCTGTAATCAAACTCAAACTTTGCATAGCAAGGGTGTAATTCTGGAAGGAATTAAGAGGTTCCCACTCTAATTTGAAGCGAGCTCCATATTATTCCCATCACAAAGGTAGGAATGAAGGTTAAGGGTCTGCCCAATGCCATATGGCAGAGGACTAAGCAAATGTGGAGCCTAGTCATTCCTCTGTATGATACCATTTCCTACCAGATCTGATCCTATACAGTGTTCAGCATCTCCTCTTTATACACTTCTGAGCATCCTCAGGTTCTTTGAGAAAGCTCTTGGAGCTGGTCTGGGATGGCCAGAAGTCATTATCAAGCATATAGGGACACTTTCTCCTTGCTTAGAACAGTAGTTCAAACATAATTTTTGAGGGCACGAGCAGAGGAAGAACATGTGACAAGGGGAAGATTTTAAACAGAAGTACAACAAGGAAAAGGAGACTGAATACCTGCTGTGTTTTGCTCATGGGAGAAGTAGAGGGAGCAGCCTGTGAGAACCATGGTGCTGGGGGTGCAGAATGAGACAAGATTGGCATGAGCAGGGCTATCAAAACAATATCAACCATCTCTGAACGGGAGGCCTGGAAGATCTCCACATCACCTTTACCACACAGGGAGGGATTTGGGGATCTGAACTAAAGGATACAGGGGAAGGAGGAGGAAAGACAGACACTTGCAAGCTAGATGCAGGCAGCATGTCCCCTGGAGTCAGGTGCAGCTGGGGGAAGAAGGGAACCTGGCCAAGCTGGGACCCAGCTGTAATTTTAACAACCAGATGGCAGGCTTGGTCCCCAGCCTGAGGGCAGGAGCCTGTACGTTTTCCTCCAACAGCTAGGTCACCTTTTTGTTTCTTACCCAGCACCAACAAGGTCCACCTCAGCATGGTCTGCTGTCATGGAAGCATAGAGAAACCAAGCCAAAAACTGCCAGATCAGAGAGCTTTGGGATGGCCACACAGTCACACTCATGTTGATGGGGGAACAATTTGAGTCAGCCTTTTACAAAGTGGCCTTAAAAGCCACAGGACAGTGGCTGCTTTCTGAAGTCTTCTACTCTTGCTTCTCCCTAGTAAGGGCTCACAGAGGGTCTCAGCTGGCCGTCTTGGCTGGGCAGACTTCCCCAAGGGAGGGAGGGGGCAGGACCTGACACTGTTTGTTTTGCACATTTCAATCAGCAGAGCAATGCTTCATGAGTACTCGTGTACATGCCAGAAACATTCCTCCTACACAGAGTTGTCAGTGATATTAAACAGAGCGAGAAGGCAAGAAGGCTCAACCTCATATGGGTTGGGGCCGCTGTTTTCAGCGTCAGATCAAGAGCCTGAGGGCTGGACTCTGACGTAGGAGAAGACTTTCTTCTCGATTCAGTTGGATGAACACAGTGAACAGGCTCTGCCCTGGGGCAGAGGAGGGAAGGGGGTGACAGGAACCTCCTGCAGAAGCCATGGCTTTTTATGACAAGCTGTTAAAGGCTGGGGTTTTGTACAATTCCTTGAATGCACAAGTGCACATTTTTCCTCTGATGAGTTCATATTTGTCCTTCTCAGCAGTGATAGATCTTTGTTCCACTGCAGCCCCTTGACTGACGATAATAAGATAATGCTGCGTTTGGACAGCTGGAAGCTTGTAATTATGTCTTTTTAAAGTCTGCGCTGGATATATGTGTATGTATATATATGCAGATGAAGCTGTGGCTCGCCTGTTGATAGGCTGCACATCCTCTTTAACAAACAGGGAGAGGAAAATAATACTTAAAGGCACTGAATAAGAAGACAGATTGTAGGGCCTTAACCCTGCTCATGTTGCCACCAACAACCAAAGTCCAAGCTGCAGTTTTCCCCAAAATGGTAGCAGGGAATTGCCCAGAGATATACCTAGTCATTTTCTCCTGTTGTTTACCCCATTGGAAGCAGGAAGAAATGCCAACAAAGCCAATGAACCACAGTCGAGCTGGTTGTTCCCCAAGACCTCTAGCCACCACCAAATCAGACTGAGGCATGCTGGTGCACAAATGGAGCCTGCCACAGGAAAAAAAAAATCTTACTCCCAGAAGCTTCCTAGGACTGCTGTGGTGAGCACAAGATTTCTCATCTGCAGGTCTGATCCTGCCCAACACAAGCAGTTTAAGCACAGGCTGCTAAAGATCCCCTTGCATGGGCTCATGATCAAGTTGTAATTGCTCAGCTATTGCATCTGTTTGCGTAATTAAAACCAGCTGTCTCTGCGCTAGCTGCCATCCAAGAAATAGCTGCGCAAATACATTTTTTACTGTTAATGTAAAGAACAGTTTTGTGGCCTCTGCCCTAATTGGCCCTTCAAAAGTGGCATTGGTGTTTTAATTCATTCCAAGTTCACACAAAAATGTAACCCCCCAAAACAGTCAGTTCCTGTCCTTTCCTATTATGCAGCACAAGACCTGAGATGTTTCCCACTTGTATGGATTTATTGCCTAGTAATTATAGTTCATGAAATCCATTCACAGTAAAGTGTGTCCTGGATACTCCAACTCTTCCTGGCAAACCAAATGTTTAACATCATGAGGGGTATAAAAATATAAGCAATTGTGTTTGAGTCACTTCTAAGACCACAGATTAGTTTGCAGGGTCTGGCAGTGTTTATAGCATAAATCACAGTTTAGAGATGGGAAAATACTCCTAGATTATCTAGTTCCACTGGTTTTCGCAAGTATGTATTCTCTGCTGCCTTCATCCAAACCTAATTTGAGAAATATCTCTACGTACAAGATTTCCACCACTTCCCTTTGGGATTATCCATCAACTTGACAGAAATTACTGTTAGGAAATATATCCTGACATTTAAACTTACAGTTTCCATTGCTCAGTTTAAGCTTTTTACTCCTAATGTTCAAACTTGAGTTAATATCCCATTCCTTTCCCCTTCGTTCCTTCAGTGTTCGCAGCCTCCAGATAGTTGCAGCTGGTTCAAAAGTCTTGTCCTTGTTCACCATTTCTCCCAGATAACCAGTATTGGTATGGACAAGGACACTTCTCCAGTTCTGCTTCCTTCCAGCTCAGGAATCACCCTAGAGCTCTTGAACATCATTTTGCCAGAAGAGGGGAGAAAGAGAAAAAAGAGAGAGGGAGAGAGAGGATTGCTAAGGACAGGTCAGTGGCCAAGGCAAGCAGTTGCTCTCACATCAGGGAGACGTTTCCAGTATTTTTAATTGTTTCACTTTTAATAGGTGTTTTTCCCCCTCTGGTAATGGTTCAATCACCTTTCCCTTAGCTGAACCACTCCTCCGACACGAAAACAGCAGCAACCAACCGAGACGCATTTGGAGCTAAAGGCTGCCACTATATACTTGCGTATTTTGCTTTCTCACAAAAGCGCTTGGTACATTGTGGCCTTGACGCTGAGCGAGGAGAGACCGTGTGTATGGGGCATGTAAAGTGCATATTCCCCTCCTTGGCAGGGGTCCCTTGGCAGCACCAGCTTAATGCACAGTTCAGCGCCCTGACTTCCTCCTCCTGACCCCACTGCCTTATTTTGCACTTGATACACGCGAGTGCTCTCTCCTCTGCTCGCTCAGCGCCCTTGTGGGGACATGGTGGAGTGGTTGCCCTGGCTGAAGTCCGTTCAAAATTCCCACCAACTCCTCCAAGGCCAGGATTTCACTTTAAATGGCTGTTCTTCAAAAGCAGTGGAGGATTAAAACTGTGCCACATGAGTGCACTGGTTAAAATGGAAGACTTGCTAAGCAGTTACAGGGTCCAAAAGAGTTACAGAGGGTCAAGTTTCCAGTTCAGTGAACCCTGTTAGCTGTCCCAGGACACTGCCTCGCTCAGGAGGAATGGACTTGCTGTCTACACACACGAATGAGAATTAAAGGCTGAGATTTCCAAAGCTCGGTGCCTCAGAGACACAAAATCTGTTTGTTTTAATGCTGATTGGGAATCAGATTCCTACCAGACCTCAGCATAGGAAGGCACATGCTCTCCAAGTTCAGTTATCTGGATTTGACAGTGTCTGGCGTTGCCACAGAACCCACGACAAATCCACTCGACACCAAAACCCACATGGCTCTTGGAAGAAGTGCAAGGTCTGCAGCATGCCACTCCCAGGGGAGAGCCATACTGGCAGGTGCAGTCACCAATTTGGTGGCCCATTTAAGTGCAGGGGGATCAGGCACTGACGTGAAGCCAGGCTGCATCGCTCCCTCTGCATCACTGTTTTTTGGCATAGAGGAAGCTGGCAGCAAGGACACCAGGGAGGAACTGAGATTATTGGAAAGGGAAGCAATGAAAGAAAGAATCCAAGGCAGAGAGAAAAATCTTTCCTCTCCTTTTTAGTCTCCCTGACCTTTTAGGAGTTGGGTACTTACACACTTATACCACTTGAATATAAAAAAGGCAATTTAGGGTGTGCATCAGGCAGTTACCTGTGTTGCTTTACACATGCACAGACATCTTGCAGCAATCACTGAAATGTTTCATTGCCAACAATTTAGCCATATTGTAAATGAATGTAGAACACAGGATCTCTTTAAAAGTGTTTGAAACAAGCACCTAGGCCAAACTAGACAGTCCTTGTCCCTTTTACTCTTATTGAGGCAAAGTTCCTGCGCGATCATCTTCCAACATGCTATAACCTGCAGCTAGGAGGAAAACAAACCTCTTCTCGTGGAGATGAAATGTTTATAAAACAGTGACCCACGGCAACAGTAAGACCAACACAACAGAAAATACCAGGTTCAGCTACTTCTATGCCCACTTTCCCTGTGTGGAAATGTCACCATCTTAGCCCTTCCTACAAACCCCTGTTCTGAGGCAGTTCCCTTAGTCCCCAAGACATATCTCTCCAAGGAGATGAAATGCTGATTTCACCCACTTAGAAAAGGGCCCAGGTGAGGCAGGGTGTAAGAAGCAGTACCATCACAGAATGCCACAGAGTTGCTGTTCAGTTGAGCTCCTGCATACACCTCTTCTGCCGACAGCCTGCTACAGAGCCAGTGCTACGAGTGCAACACAAGCATGAGCACATGCCAAACTCCCCCATCTTGAACAAGATAGACGTGGGCATATGCACCTCTACAGGGGCAAGAGGTTTTCCATGGTGCCAGCAAGCCAAATGCCCTCATGTTACCTCCATTCCTAACGTATGCTTGGCACACTGATTATTACTCTGAACATATACCACAAAATTCCTTTGCAGCGGTGGGATCTCAAATTTATAGGATGGAAAGGACTTAAGATAAAAAATTCTAGGACTTGAACGAACAACTGTTCTAGATGCAAACCTGAATTCAGTGCAAGGTCAGAGGAGTTTTTGTTGTTCAAAATATCAGATCATGACACAGTTTGTAGCATGAGTACGTCAGCCAAAAAGACTGAAGCTTTCTGATAGACCCTGGCCCATTGCAACCCACAGCTGTCTCCTGCGAGAGTGCAGTGTGAAGATCTATACTGTGTCCTGTCACCTCTGCAGGTATTTCATCACAGCCACCAGGCTGTTCTGCAATGTGCTTAACACCAAAATTGTGTAAGCTTAAAGAAAGTCAAGGCAAAGGGCAACTTTGGCAATCCCTGCCCAGGACAGTGAAGGTGATGAAGGCTGAGAAGGGTCCTGCCATTCAGTCACATTACAGGTGGTGATTAGATATTTGCAGAGTTTTGCAGGTGTTTGCAATCCTGAAACAGGGAAGCAAAGGCTCTGACAGGAGATACATGTGAGCTCTTTTATTGCATCAGGCTGGTTGACTGACTGCAGCAAACAGTATAGAGTTTCACGTCTGTGGTTTCTCCCTTTGCTGGGCCTGATACCACAAGATAAAATTGTGGTTTATAATACCTTTATCAAAAAAACGGTAATCAGCACTAATCATAATCAATGCCGCTTTGCAAAACAACGGCCATGAAGGGAGCTGAGCCTGAGGGAATGGATTTGATCAGCTTCATTGACATTTGGCCTGATTAGTATAACTGGAACTGGTCTCCTATCTTGTTTAACACAAGAAAGTCTTGCTGAGTCACTACCAGTAAATCCCCAGACTGATCATGAGAACTAGTCTTCACATTAGATCGGGGGGGGGCGGACCCAACACTAAAACACATTTGTCTTGCACTTTCACAAAGCTTTCTCCTGTTCAGAATGACACTGCAAGAGCTGATAGTGGCTTCCTCCTGTCCACAGTATTTCAGTAAAAAATGCCTTGTGCTTCTCACTGAGCTCTCTGGAAACTGATACATTAAGTTAGTTTACACTAGAATGTGAAATGGGGCCATTGCATCCTTGATCTTCCTTTCACTCCCTGTGAATGGTTTGTTTGGGTTTTGTTTTGGGTTGGGTTTTTTTTGGTTTTTGGTTTTTTTTTTTCCATGCTGCTCTCCTACTTTGAGGGATATACATCAAAAGCCGTAGTTTCTGGGAGCAGAGGCAATGCATCCAGACAGCAATCACTACATGCAAGCAACCTGGGCAAAACATGAATGCTGCCCTGAATGGGATGCGCGTGGATTAATTCTTTTTTTTTCCCCCGCACGTTAAACGCATGTGAGGGTTGTTCCAATGAAAGGTGCTGAAGTGGCGGAGACTGAAGTCCTGTATTGATCTCCCTAACAGGCAACAGCAACGCAATGTGTCCTGGCCCTGACCCGCATGACCGGCTGCAGGGGTAGCCACTCTCACTTGAGCACTGGGCCTCCCCATTGAGAAAGCCAGCACAGAGGGCAGGTAATGTCACCGGTCTGGTGACCAGGCAGAGAACATTTGTCTACTGGGTATGTGCACTTATCCCCATGAAGGGATAATCATGCTTAACACCAGTAAATATGTCCGAAGTATTTTTATGGCTCATAACCTGGCATTACATCCCACAGAGAAAATCTGCAGGGTAGGTGCTTTTTATAGAAGGGTGGTATTGGGGTCTACCTCTGGCAATTCACATAGTAACATCGTGCCTGCTCCAGGGATGCTGGAGAGAACGATACCAGTTTTCTGATCACAATGATGCAACTAGTCCACAGAAAACCTTCCATAAAGATTAAGGCAATTAGAAGCTGACTCAAAGGTTTGGTGGTGAGATACAAAGTCTTTTTGCCTCTAGATAACTGGTGTTAATTATATAGATTTTATTTTATGATGATGTTGCAAAGTCACAATAGCTCAGGTAGTTCCTGGGTGAAATGTGCCCAGTTCTCCTCAGACAGGGCTTCAGGTAGTGAAAGCCCAAAAGTAATTGCCTTCAGCCAGGCCTCCAGTTTGTAATCCCAACTTCAGGATCAAGGTTTGGCAATGCTGAGACAAAGACTTGCTTTCAAAGATGGCTCTTCCCCACTGAGCAAACCATATTTCTGCCAGCCTCCCAACAGCACAGTGGTAAAAGGTGTTTTACAGGCAGTCTTGGAGACAAGATCCCTATGATGAGGGCTTGCAGTCAAAATAAAGCGTCAGAGAAATAAGAGAACAGAATAAGAAAAAAAAGAAAAAAATTGTAAAGCAGCTGGAGTGCACTGATTGGGGTCCTTTGGGATGCTCTGCTGGAGTTGTCCTGGGGACTGACAGATAATCCCAGGGCTTTGACTCCAACAACTTTTGCCAGCAGCATCCTTTGGTCCTAGTAACATAATAATCCTCAAAAAGGGCTGCCGGAGACATTTAGATTCCCGTGTGGCTAATTATAGATTTTAAAGCTGTGGAGGGAGTGGGCGTTTCCCCCATTAAAAAAAAAAGTATAACTGTATAACTCCACACCCCCTTGCCTTCTAATGCGACGCACATAGGGAATCTCACACATCAACTACAAAGTGTGTATTGTTCTATGTCAGCAGATAAATAATTCACCATCTGAAGACTTGGAAGCGCTTCTCTTAGTTCGGGATTATTGTTCCACTTGATGCATGAAGTTGGCAGCTTTACTTTCTTCTTCTTCCCAAGAGAATTGGATCACTCTAAGACTTGACTAACTTCCAGGCTAATAGCTCACCAGGATTTGTGTGTGTGCGCACACACACACATTCCTATGGAAGAAGCTACATGGAGAGGTGATTTCATCTGTTTTTTTTTTTATTGTCATTCATTCTTAACTATATACTTTTTAAAAACAATAATAATAAAAAACCCTGTGATGTTGCAACTGTTGCCTCTTGAATTCCTTCCAGCCATCTTTAAAATCTATGATGCTCTATGAGCCAAAAGTTTCAAGGGAGGAAGAAAGGGCTGTGTTGCTGGTTGAGGGTTTGTTTTTGTTTTACTTTAAACAAGAACAACAAAAAGTATTGGAGTGAATTTGTATTAACACACATCTGACCAGGATATCACTGTATGGTCATGTCTGTCCTTTATGGCAGCCTACCCCTTGCTAGACAGTTACAGCAATAAAAGAAACACATGCTTTCTGGCCGGCATGAACTAGTCTCGTACCTCATTTTTCAAACCAGGGGGAATTCCAGATCTTTATCGAGTAGCCCCATTCCTATTTTTCATTAGTGCAGAAAAAAAAAGATCAATAGACTTCCATCACGAGAGCAAATTCCTAAAGAATACCAGAATCAAAGCATAATCACTTAATAGTAATTAAAACTCTCTTGAAGAAAAATGTTTTTCATTGACTTCAGCAGGCTTTGGATGAGAAAGAGTCTAGAGGTTTTCGACAAAATGTTATTTCGATAGAAAACGCAGACTCACTGAAATTGAAACAGTTCCTGGGAACAGCTTTCACAGTGACAGCTCAGTAGAAATGCTGTTATCTCAGGTCCACGATGTACTTTTCAGAATCAGAGCAGGAAGAGAAAACATGAAGTAGCAAAGTACTGTTGGCCAGGCCATCCACCCTGATACAGGGTCAGGTTCAGACTGTGGATTTAAACATGTCTCAGCTTCTCCAAGAGAATCCAGATTACTGGGGCTTTAGCTAGTTTCAATGGGCTGCTTATGCTCTCCAGGTTGGGAGCTGTCAGTCCATCTCCTCACAGAGCAGGACTATTTTTGAATGTTTCGAGTGTTCCTCAGGATAGGAAAAAAAACATTTCCTGCCAGCTGTACTTTAAATTGGGCCATAAAGCTTTACATTTAAAAACAATTGTGAAACATGACTCAAACAAGATGCTCTCTGGGCTGCACGCTAAAGACAACAGCAGCTTTGCTATCAGCTTTGATGAGCACTCAGCTATACATCTGTAGCCCTACATTTCATTAAAATATTTATACCTCCATATGAGAGAAAGGGAACATTCTAACTAGAAAGAAAAACGTGTCTCTTACTCTGGACCTCTGCTTGTATCAGAGATGGAGATGCAATTGCCTAGACGTAGAAAGAATTATTGTCCTTAAAAATTAGAGCGAGAACTCTAATAACAGTGTTAAGATTAATATTCAGAGAGGTAAACAGAACTGAGAAGGTGTCTACTGCTGCAAAAACAACTGGCCAAAACCTCACCTGACATTAAACGGCATGCCTGCAATGAATTCAACAAGGTGATATTGATTTACACCAGCTAAGAAGTCATCCCAGAAAGAGTTTGTAAAATAGGACCAGCATTTGAATGCTTTAAGCCTGGGAGAGGTCCAAGAAGAAAGGACATTCTGGACAGAAGTTGTATTTGAAAGGGACAGAAAAGAAGCAGCTAAGATCTGGCACAGTGCTGTGTACAAGTACATGCTGGAATGGGGGCACAGATGAATGCTGTCCTTCCAAAAGTCAGCTTATATCACACCTCAGGCACTCCACTGGTACACGGCACATGGAGGGCATGGACGTTCATGGGCCAGAATTACATCGTGTACAGTGATAACTCAGCAAGAGGAACAAGCGAGTCTGTTTGCTTTCTTAAAACAACATCACTGAATGGCTTTAGTGCATGTCAGAGGAGGGCATAAAATTTAAGGTTTGTTGGGTTTTTTTAAAATATTTTGTAGCAGTGCACAAGAGCCAATGGATTGGGATGGGGTTGCACAAGGATTGCGTTAAACCCTATGGTACATTTCCAAGCCTTATTTGTCTGAACAATTGACTCTGAGCACAGACACTTATCAATAAAAGCCTAAGCAAATTTCAGGACAAGATTTTTTTTTTTTATTTTTTGCTGACTTGAACATCAAGGTCTTCCAGGGCTGCAGTTGCTGTAGCAACAGGAAGGAGCTCATTAAATGATCAACCTGAAGGCCAAAGCTATCAGAGTTGAAATGACCAAAAGTTAATATTTAATCTAAACGCTCTTATTTGTTTAAAAACATGCAGCTCACTTAGTATTAGCAGTTGCCTTGTGGACCTACTTCAGAAATAGCTATGGAACCATGAGACTACTGAAATTTTCATACATGTCCCAAATAACGTCCCGTTCCTCAGTGGTGCAGGCTGTGACAGCTGCCTCCTACCAGGAATCATGCAACAACATACTTAGGCAGAGAGCTATTTCTCCTGATCTTTTGTGTCTGATAATCACTTAATATGCATGTGTCTAAGCATGTTGTTTTTAATGATTTCCACAATCTAATGGCATTATACATTATTTTGTTTTAAGAGCTAAGGAGAATAAGCGTGATCCATTTTTAGCCTCATTAGATTCTGTCCTTTGGACAACCATTCCAGGGGTGAGTTATGCTTTGCCTTGGGCCCAGCACGCAGAACCAAACGGAAATATATTGCTGCAGCAAAATTAAGTGACCCATCCCCTACTATTGCTTAAACACGTCTAGCCTCCCTCACTACTGTTTCAAATGTCTGGCAGGCCACTCTTTCCACAGCTTTCAATATTAACTGCTATTTTTCATCAATGAAATAGCATCTGTGGACAGCCAGGAGGGACCTATTAACTGGGGCTACTTTATGCTTGTCCACCAGTAGAATGAGGATACTCTAAGGAAGGACCTCGTTTGGTCAGCTCCTACTTCACTAACATAAAGCAACACATCTTCTTCAGTACCTGGATGCCAAAGGACCTCAGCAGACCATCACTTTCTGTAATTTCCCGTGGCAATGATATGGCCAGGCTAGGTCCCACATGTCTCTGACAACACCCATCCCAACTGAACATGGCTTTTAACAAAAATACTAGGAGGAAAAACACCTCTTTACTTCCTACTACTAATACTGGCTCAAAGAAGGGTTTTGTCTGCCCTGGAAATACTCCTCTGCCTACAGTTTCTTTTTGGGAGATCTCATTGCAGGTCGTAGCTGCTGACACAAAACATTTGGATGCAACCAGAAACTACTAAGATAATATTTTTTCAAGTCTGTCCTGTCCTAACATGAAGGCAGAGAGTATCTCTAGGAGGGATAGGGGATGGCAAGTCTATTTCACAGGATTTCTCCAGGCTATTCAAGGCTTTTAATACACAGAAGACTTGACAGTTCAGTGCCATTTGTGACCTAATTTTATGATTCTGATTAAACATGGGCAGATCCCAGTCAGAAAATGCAGGTCGTGCAGCCAAATACAGTGACATACATATCACTGAATCATAGCACTTTCTAATACTTCTGATCCCCCTTCCCCAAAGGGAGAGTTAAGGCCACACCAGTAATTCAAATGTTTTGCACATTAATGGTCAGCAAAATCACCATGTAAAATAAAGCTTTGAAGCATGATTATGTTATCCAACAGCTTCATAAAAACAATGTTTATTGACACAGTTGATAGAGTGGGGGGGCCCAAAGCTTTATAAGTATGTTAGAGGAGCCAGCCCTAGGTGCAACTGCCTGTCATGGGCTCAGATTATATTTAGTGTGAACCTGACATCTTCTGTGCACCACTGCAGCTGGAGGCAGTTAGATGGGAGGCTTTATCTTAATCCAATGCAAGACTGTTTAATTATAAAGAGGTATCATCCTTAATTGAAATGTTTGGTCTCTTGCAGAGTGAGAAAACAGCATACAAAGACCTGAGACACCCACCCACATAGCCCCAGATTTGGCCACACATCTTAACGAGTCCCAGTTAACCAGTTCCTTGCCTCTTTTTTTTTGTGTGCATGTGTATGTGTGTTATTCTTTTGCTCCTCGTTCAGCATGTTTCAGCTGACCCTGTGAAGGAGCAAAAACTGTAGTGTGGCTGGGAAAGCTGTATACCACAGCTTGCAAAGAGGAATGGGAAGGCAAGAAAAAAGAGCCAACAGAATGGATGCATCCATTTGGGTTTTTTAGCTACCCTCACCTCACAGCACACAAATGACACTTGTCATCAGGACACCCTGATCTTCCCTTAACAGAGACCCTACACTAGGCCCTGGCATGGGCATACTCTTCCCCCAGCTTCTTCCTGTGTGTCTCCTTCATCCTTTACCCCCACATTACAGCTCATGAATCCAACCAGGAAAGGTTTGCCTTGAATCACCTCTACACTGATTCTGTGAAAGGACTGCTCTGCAAGTCAACAGAGATATTTCTGCAAGGGTGAGGATTAGAGAATGCACTGAGCTGCCAAGAAGTAAACCCCAGCAAAAAAGAATAAAAAAAACACCACCAAAAAACCCCAACACAAAAACCCAAGACACACCGAGGCTCAGCTTTGCTGTTGCGCTATCTCCTGGCTGCTTTCTGAAGCCAAACTCCCAGGAGGAATTGCACTGGGATTTTACACGCCTACGGTCAGCATGAAGAGAGGCTGGGAAGGATGCCTGCATGTCCCTTCTCTCAAATACTGTCCCCGTATGATCGGGCTGCAATCTGCAGATCTGCAGCTGTCAGAGTCGGCTCTCCCTGTGCTTGGTAATCTGAGGCTCTGCAGGCAAGCAGTAGCCGCTCGCCTTGCCTGCCTTCCCAAGGCAACACTTGCTCAGCAAACACAAATATGTTTGCTGTGGAAACTTTGTACTTGCCTTACTGCCCTCACTCTTTGCCAGGTGTTTTTCTTTTTATACCCACAGGAGAGGCAGAGCCATATTCTAATATAGAAATATAGGTTCATGTGCATGTGTTATTAATAGGCAGGTGGGCAAATCTATTTGCTTACTGCCTTGAGTGATTTATTTAGTTATTTTTAGACCCGTTAGACATACAGACTCAAAGCAGCAACATCAGAGACTGGCTATTGTAATATAACCAAGCTAAATTCACAGACTGATTTTTCCGTAGAGAAAAAAGAGGATACATAGCTACAAGGGCACCCAGCACCAGTCAGCCCTTTTCTCCTCTCACCAATTTTAAGCTGGTGTCATTATTGTCTTCCTGGGAGTCCTGTCTATCCTGGGGCTAAGTCAGGAAGAAATTCAGTGGCTAGGTAGACCAGGACCTCCTCGAAGGACTGCAGTACAGAACCACGCCTCAGCACGCTGGTAGTATTGCTTAGAATAGTATTTTTATACTATCTATGGGGCTGGGGGGCAGTGTGTGTGTATATATAGATAGATTAATCGATCTATATCTACACATAGAAGAAATCATGTTTTTATCTTCTGGTATGAAAAAAGAAGCTTGAGATACTGCTTTCATAGCCCCAGCTTCAGGGGAGATCAGAAACAGACTGTGTAGCCCCATGAGTAAGGCATACAATGCAGAAGGGAATGAGAAGTTGGTGTTGACATAAAACAAGAGGCCTCTGGTATCTCCTTCTTCTTCCCCCACAGGAAACCTGAGAAATGCTGGGCATGCAGCCCAAACCAACCCTGGCCCCGCTGAGATCAGACTTAAGGATTCACCCAGCCAAAAATCACCTTAAAAAACCCACTAATATCATTTGCAAGAGAAAAGATAAAATGCAAAACCTCCTTTCCTCAGGGGACTGTTCTCACCTCCTGAGGACACAGTCCCACCCAGGCCCATGAGAACACACCACACAGAGGGGACCTAAAGCGACACAGTCGGACAAGAGGAGGCTCATGAGATGGGCCATAAAGCAAGAGCTCCTAAACAGTTACATGTCAGTCAGGGTCTCCCAAAAGGGTTTTGCTCCTACAAGACTGTTCCTGCTGGTTCCTGGGCCCTGTCCTCCTCTGAAAATTGCACCGGGCCTCCTTGAGGTGGCTGCCATGGGTTTCATACCCCTCTCGGGATGTAGACACAGCTGAACAGGCACTTTTGCTCTTCCTAGCATCCTCCTGCTACCCTGTTGCAATAAACAGTTGATTGTCAACTTCAGCCAAATAAGCAAGCATAAATGCCAGTAAAAGAAAACATTGCATACATCCCTCATCTGGAAATTATTTTTGTTTGTATTTATGTTCCCACATGTTGTCAGGGTGATGTCTGGGCTCAAGCCCACACGTGGAAAAATCTGGACTGTGCCCTGTACTAGGAAACTCTCTAGCTCAGAGGCTAAACTGTGTTTGCTCCTCCTTGCCTCCCAAAAAACAGCCTGTATGCTTGTCTTTATGGTTCAGAGCACAGCCTTTTTTATCCAGAGAAGAGGAAAATAAAGAATTGACAAAAGGTTTATTTTTACACTAGGACACTAGAGCAGGAGGAAGCCTTCTCTTGTGTGCCACAAGAAGAAAAAGAAGAACATGTCCAGAAAGGAGCATGATCCCCTGTGTCACACTTTGTGGCACAGCCTAGGCCCAGCTACCTGAACTGAACAGGGTATCAATCTGAACATCCCCCTAAGCAAGACCAAACACAACCAGGACCCCAGTCTCAGACTCCTTGGCTAGGGAGCACCCCAGCTTCCTCCCAGCCAAGCACAACTCACCACCACTTGGGCTCAAACACCAGCAAACAGTCTCTACCCACCAGCCTCAAGCCTCTTTCACCCCTGCAGGGACTCTCTTTCCTCAAAAAAAACCCAAACCCAACCCAAAAACCACAAGAGGTTCAACCACATCAGCCACAGCCACCATAACACAGTACCTGCTGAAGGTTCATTCCTCAAAGTATCTCACTGCACAGACCAGCTGCTCCTTACTGCAGTCCCCTTCCTTGATTGCTCCCTAGAGGGGTCTGCACCCAAACCATAAACACCCCCTTGCTACTCAAGTTCCTCCCCTTATGGGAGCCTGGAGATGCCCTCAGGTGAGACCTCTGATTAGCCCCCGACCCAGGTGAGAATACCATTTACCTCCCAGGTCAACCTAGCAAGCAAAGTCATTAACCCCAAGTGGGAAGGCTGCTTGAGTACAAACTGAGGGTGAGGCCATGGCTCTGACAAATTTGGTAAGATTTTAGCCTTCACTGACAGAGCTGAGTCTTCACCTGTGCAAGAGCCCATTTTTTCTCTTGTTCTCTGCACCTAGAGCCCGAACAGGAGAGGCTCCAAATCCACGCGCTGCTTATCAACCTGGCAGCCGCAGGCTTGCAGATTAAACATGAGGCAGGATGTCAAAAGTAGCAAATCATGTTTCCAGCTCTGCTAAGGAGGTCCACCTCTGTCCCTGTGCCCATCTGAAAAATTAGGGGAGATAATACCTCTGCGTTGCCTCAACAATACCACTGACCAAAGAAAGAAAAGCACGATGAAGAATGACTGAGTTTAGGAATGACTGAGAATATGACCTTGAAGTTCTAAACATCTCCTCTCTATTAAGAGTTTTTCTGTCTTTTCCCTTATGACGGTTGCTGTCACGTCACAATACTAGTCAGAAATATTATTCTGTTGTTGCTGCCTCCACTTGAAGGCTTTAAAGACTTCGGTTGAGTCTTCGCTTCTCTTCAGTGTTGCACTTCCCCAACAGTATGAAAATGGCCTTGAGGTGGTCTTCATGGGTGGAGTTTGTGTGCTGATGCCAGGCAAGGGGAACAGCAGATGGCTTTTATCATATGGGTGCGTTTAGATGTTGCAGCCATGGGACTCTAAGGTGGATATTTTCCAAAGACAAGCAGGAAACAGTGGACTTTGTCCCATGAAAAATGTCTGCAAACGTGAAAGAAATCTGTTCCATTGAGCTGTTCATGCTTTGGTTATAAAAATCACATTTCTGGGGTTGCTGAAAAGTGAAGGAAAAGTCAACTTCAAATAGAACTGCTGAGGTTTGAATGAAAACACACAATTCTCCTTGAAATTCCCATTTGAGAAAAAGAAAAGCATAAAAATCTTTTACAAAAACTGAAAAAAATTGAAATTCATTTGACAGAAAAGTTTTGACTGGTGGAAGACCTTGAACAAGAAGGAGAGAGGAGGTGCCAACATCAGAGACAAGGGGGGGTTATGGAGAGCCCTCCACTGCCTTTGCACCCCGTTGTCCCAGGACTCCTCCATTAATGTAGATACAGATGTGGCCTCATGAGGGGTCCTCGAGGGTAAATGAAGAGAAGATTCCACTCCTCGTTCTCTCTGCATAGCTGCGTGACCGCCCCAAATCCCCAAACAGCACCTCAGTTAAATAAACCCCCATCCGGCTGCAATGTTTTGCACAAGGAACTTTATTTGTTTTTAACATTAGCTCATCAATAGAGTCTTCCTGGTAAAATCACAACACCCTCAGTTCACAAAGGGAGCCTCAGTGGAAAGAAAACGAGGAAGGAGTATCACTTCAAAACACCCAACACTGGCAGGTCCAGGCATGGCATAGCCACTCTGAGGGTCCAATCCAGCAGCTCTGGGAAATGAACCGTCACAGCCCGGCATCCCTGGTGACTGCCTGCCACCGCCCTAGCAATTCTGCTGTCTCTCTTGCTCCCTTGCTCTCTCACGTCTTCCAGTGAACACTTTTATTTTTTTTCTAACGAAAAGGGTTTATTATTTTCTAGGTAGCCCCAAACGTGCTTTATTTGTCCTGCACATCTTGTTAGACTGCCAGCTGACTTAGGCTATCTCTGCAAATATACTGCATCTGTGACACAGAGACTCTATTTGTGAGGTTTCGCTGTGGGTTACATATACCTACCTAGTCACTATGAATAAGACAGGTAAAAACTTCTCTCTCAACAGCACATCTCTACAGCTAGTGACTAGTTATTTATTGAATCAATAAACTGCCTTGAAAGTAATAATTATAACTTATCACAACAAAGAGTAGAGTTTATTAAATCCAGTGAAAGCTATCTGGCTGCAGAAGTTGAATAAAAGATCAGAATAAACAGCAGAGATTACATTGGACTAGATCTTCTGTACTAACTTTCAAAAGGGGCACTCTGATGCAATCTAAAATGTTTGTGTTAATAGATAACAGCTAGATAGCTCACATACAGTGCATCAGCAGCTGGTCGTTTTCTTTAAAACAAATGTGTTTGAGAAGAGTCCTGGTAAGCAGAAAGTATCAAAGTTAAGGAAGGAAAGATTGTAGGCAGATGTATAGGAAGGTACTGGAAGGTGCAAGTTGGATTTTAGTGCAAGGAAACCTCTGAGGGTGCTAATCAGCCTCCTTTTGATCACACCATAAAGGTGAAGTCTTAAGCAGTGTGGAAGTGCTTTATGGGGTGAGAAAGTCAGGAAAAAAAATACCAAGCTGAACTTTTGCTACTTACTGTGGGAGCCAACATGGTCCCCATGGAAGACAAAGAACATGAACCCATCTGCAGAGATCACTGAGGGCCATTGCAAGGACTCAAGAAGTCACAAGCAGATACAGCCAAGTTGTTTCCCTACTGCTCCCCAGGTTCTGCAGCAGCTGCAAGGGCCACAGCATGCCTGTGCCAACATCACTCGTGCTACATCAGCAAAAACACGTTTGTCATTCCTTGTGCATGACCTCATGCAGGCCTTAAGCCTATCCAGAGGGTTAAAAAGCATCCCCACTTCTCCCCCAGTGTGCTTCGATTAATTGCATCTATATGTCAGTGTGTACACATCCCAAAAATCACATCACGTGATAAAGCTCTGATTAAGGCTTGGGTCTGAGAAAGAATTGGTACATTTAGGTTTGCTCTACAGCTCTCCCACATGCTCCCCAAGAACTATTGGTCAAATTATTTAAATCCTTTTTCTGACTTTGCACAATGAAGGTGACAACTACTCTTCAGGGGGCTTGAAAGGCTTAATTCCCCACTGGGAAGCATGTTCTGCTCCTCAGCTGGATGATGCTAGAGAAGTGCCAAATATTAATTTAGCACAGCTAATTTGTTTCACTGAGATTAGCATGAAAATGCAGGAGCAAAGCGAGGAAGGTGGCTCCAGCTCTCCCTGGACTCACGGTCCTCCACCCACCAGGGACCTGTCACAGGGTATCAGGTAACTCACATGAAGTCATCAGGACCAATTCTAATTTGCTAATCATTCCTTTAGGCATGACACGGATTGATTCACATTAAACTTTCATGGGTGTCACCAATCTTACGCACAAGCCTGGATTATCTGCAAGGCAGTGCCAGCGATACTGAGCAAGGGGTAAGTGCTCAGGCAACCAGGCAGTGCTTGACAAGGGCTGTTGCGAGCTTCAGTGCCAAAGAAAATCCATGGTCTCTTGAAGGGAAATGTGTTACTAATGTATGTTTATTTATCAGTTGTTGGAGTAGCCTGTGAGGAGACTAAAGGTCCCAGGTGGCAGGTAAATGAACACCCTCCAGTTGTGCCATTAATTCCTAGGGAGCGAGAGGGAGAGTTTACCAGCAAACTTGTCAGCTGTAACTAACTCAATTACCTGAGAGAGGACAGACTGCTCGTCACCCCGCGCTCCCCTTCCAGCCAAAGCTGACCTTCCCCAATAGCATCTGGCACTTCCAGAAGGGACAAGCCTGTACCAGAGGCCATTTCCGCATCCGCCGAGGCAGAGAGGTCTCATTTACAGCAAGAGGCTCCCCATGTCAGCCCTGCCCCAGGATGCCCACAGCCGTGCCTCGGCTCTGCAGTACCACGGTGTCCTAGTCAGACCTGAGAACTGGCACAGCAGAGCCGAGGTCCAGCACAGGCACCAGTCTGTGAGACCACTGGCTACGGCGCTGCTGCCGTCAGCACAGCCTGGGTGTTTTTCCAGCCACTCTGGCTGCAGGGCGGCTGTTCTGACATAAGAAAATTTCCAAGCCCTTTGCCCTCCCCAATGCATTATCTGCCACTAGGGACACCCAGGCTGAATGAATCTAGCTCCAGCCAACTCTCTCAGGTCCAGGACATGTTGTCCATGGAAAAACAACGCACACCAGAGAAACAAAAAGTCAGAGACTACCTGGCTGCCGTTTATAGACTTCTCAGAAAAAGTCAGCAGTCAACAGCCAAACTCGAACGTTCACGTCACTCCTTCGCTTATGGAGGGTGAGTTTACTAAGTGCCTGGATGCTTTTCAGCCCAACAGCCCGATCCCTGTATTTGCAACCATAATGTTGGAATAACTAGCAGGGCTTAAGCTGGTGCCCGCTGGACTCAATAGAAGAGGCAGATGCCAGAGGCTTTTTTAGATACAGAACAGTAATTCTTTGTACCTTTCTTTTTGTGGGTTGCTGGCCTCCACCCTCAGTCACATGCAAAACAATTCCTGGATAGATGATTCCACTAAAGATCTCAGAGTGCCTTGTAATTATTGAGGTTCCTGGTATCTGGGTCATATGGATAGATAATATGTCTGCTTTGGGAAGTGCTAAGACTCACCCGAGGCCACTCCAAGAATCAGGTACAGAGTCAGGAGGAGAAAAGCGGTATCCTTATACAATGAAGGGGACCTAAAGGAACAGTGAGCAATCCCAGCCCCTTCTCTTTATGTTTGCCAACTGTCCAAGGCACAACCTATGACTAGCATTCACTAAGCCCCCTGCCATAAAGCTGCTGTTGCCCCAGAGCACTGTACAGCAGCCGCTGTGATGCTGGCTGCTACCTCAGACCACCCTCCTCCTGCCCAACAAGCAGAGCCCTTTCCGTGAAAAGAGCCTGTCTATTTGTGCTGGAAAGGACAGAACAGTGCCTGTTATGCCATAACGTGCTTCAGTTTCTGTTTTCCTTCCTCCGCTCTCTTCCAGAGAACCAGCTCTCCTTTTGAGGATGGTTATGACTCCAACATGAGCAGAGGAAGAGTTAACAGATGTGCACCAGTGCAAGAGGAGAGCTGGCTTTCCCAACAGTTACTTGTCATTCATGTATTTCACTCCCATTTTACCTAACGCCTCGGCTTCCTGCGCTTGGCGGAGATGTAAATGCTGCCCTCTGCTCGTGATGGCCAGAGCCTTGTCAGATGTTGCTCTAAACGGCAGGACACTTCAATAGTGAGCTGGGGCTCAGCAAGATGCCGGCCAAGGCATACACACTCCATGGGGCAGGATAGGTTAGCTGATGAAAGCTCTCCACAGTGGACTTCTCCAAGGGCTAAGAAGTTCATCCAGCCTTAGCTCTGTAGATCAAGTACTTACACGTGTTTTGAGTCAGCCTAATCACAAAATGGTTAGACAAGTGATACTCAGGTAGGGAACACAGCAAGACATGAAGGATGTGCTCCAGCTGGAGGAAGACCTGCACTGAGCTGGCAGAGCAGATCGAAACTGACTTGTAAAATGCTGAGCACTGAGGAGCTACAAACCTGATGAGATAGGATCATTTGATCAGAAGAGTCATTAAGTCCCATCCCTCTATCTATGTGCAAACACTAGGTGTTCAGGCTAGATTCTTCACAATATCTATTTTTCACACACCACACACCTTTAAACACCCCACCACCACCCCCCCAAAAAAAAGGCAAGAACAAAACTAAAACCTGTGAAATAAGAGATTGAAAGCCACAAAACCACAGATGTCCTAGAAGAAATGAGCAAGGGAGGCCAAGGACCCACCAGGATCTGCAGTCCCTGCCTTAGCTGGGAAATTTTTTCCCCGGATGAGCCATGGCAGTCACTGTCCTTGGCTTGTGCTGAAGTCAGTGGGAGCTTAGCACAACCAATTCTTTAAAAGCAATGTCTCTGCATAACAAGCAAGCAAAGCACGGCAACCACTGAACCGAGTGAATAACGGGTTTCATAGGTGCTGTCAAAAGGGGAGAAGGAAAATCCCAGCTGGCTCCAAACAGCTTTCTATGCGTGTTGGCAGGTCCTTGGTATTTCTCTCAGATGGGGAGGGCACGTCGGAGCCGAGGGCCCGTGGTTCAGCACACGCAGGCTTACATAAGCCAAGGGGCCCGGGGTAATCATTAACGCTGGCTTATTGCCACTGGCTTTGTGCTGGAGTCACCTGGTTGTTTGCATTGAATGTATAGTGGCCATTTAGACAAGGAGAAGGCTCCCAGCAGAAGGATTTAAGTGGAAACAACCCCCTGGGAAGGGCGGGAAGCAGGGGTCTGTCGCAAACATCGCAGGGGCTAAACCCAAGCACCCCTCCAAGGAGCCAGACTTGCCACCTTTCTTCACACCACCCTGCTCAATGGGCTGGTTGGCTTTCCATAGGGGTGCAGCTCCCCGAGCTCCCCGCCAAACTGCCAGGGGAAAAAGCCGCCCATGTAACACAGGTCAGGGGAACAGGACCCTTTTTAGAGTGTTTTACCTTGGTGACTCCCAAGTGCAATGCCAGTAAGCTCTCTCGGTCCTCTCTCCTTGGCATCCTTTCCAAAAGTAGATGTTATCAGTTCAGTCTGACTTTATCTCATGCCCCATCTTTACCTTTCTTTGCTTATCTGATGTCTCACTTACGTGTCCTATTACTCTTTGCCTTCTATACCCCACTGTGTGTTATTGATGTGTGGTCTGTACCACTGTCTGGGGCAAAGGAGATTTGGGATTTCTTGGTTCTGTTCCCATTTCCCCTCTGCATTGCTTTGTGGTCTCAGACACATCACTCCACTACTCTGCATTTAGCCACAGGTCACAGAAGTCAGGTCACCTTACAGAAATATCACTTTACTCTTATTCCTTACGCTTAGTCCTTACCTCCAGTACAACCTTCCCCGCTGATGGCTCCTCATCTTTCATAACATTGTACCTTCACCCCTAGCTCTGATGAAGAGACCATAAAGAGCCAGAAATTGCCAGCAAAACCTTTTAGAAACTTAAAGATTTAGAAACTTAAATGATCACGATCATTATGTGAAGGCTCTAACACTGCACTCGTGTCCATTCACACCTCAGAAACTCAGTTATAGGCGTTTTAAGTCAATGAGATTTACCCATATGTATAATGATGCCATGCTGTATTTTGCCGTGCAGAGTTGCTGAAGCAGGAACATAATAAACTAATTTACAGTTGTGGCATCAAAGCACTTAAATATCTATTTATCTTCAGGTGGGTAAAGAGTAATCAGGCTTAAGGCAAGGCCACCTTTTTTTTCATGAATCAGCACAGCCTAGGCAGGCCAGTAATTCCACAAAAAACAAAGATCAAAATCTTCTTTTGGAAATTTCTACTTTTTTGTGACAAACCTCTGAAAACATCATTAATTTTCATGCAGAACTAACTCTTCTTTCACAGCAAACATGGCCCTACTCTTTTGAGCAAAATGTTGCAACTTTTACATAAACTTAAATTTCCTTACAGGTATTAGCCAGAAAAACCCACACAACCCACACCCAGAAACTGTACTTAAAACAGAAAAGAAAAAAGGAAAAAAAAAAAAAGAAAAAAAAAAAGAGAATAAGTGTTTCATGGAAAATATTCCAGGCCAAAACATAGCTTAGATCTTAGATTTCTGCACTGCTGTGCTCCAGCTGCAGGTATTTTGCATTACTCCACTTCAGGTTTAAGCACTGTCTCTTGCAGAAAAATAACAACTTCTGCCCCGAGTGTCTTGCAGGGTGAATTGCCCAATGTTACAGCAATATCAGAACTCCAGACGAGATGGGGAGGAGACTTGAGATGCTGATTAAAATAAAGCAGCTGGTTTAATGCGTGATGTCGATAGGGTGAGAACAGAAGGGAATCGGAGATCCTCTTGGTGCAGGCTTGCTAATTAAAGTGTGTACACGACTAGCACTCCTAAAACGGCTGTCCTTAGGACTCTGGTCTTCAGGCTACATCTCAGGAGGTAACAACAACCTGGAATGAACAGAACTTACTCTGCCACATCCCTCGGTCCTCTTGCTGGACTGATACGGGTTCTCTAGGAAAAATAATCAGGGGTCTGGAGATCCCTGGCTCATCACCTGGCATTTTTTGGTGGCTGTTCATCAGGGAGAGACTTTAATCTCTAAGTGCCCATTAGTCTCAGAGTGATTCTTGCTGGGAGAAGATCTGGACCCGCTGCACCATTGCTCCCATGGAGACTCAGAAGTGATTTAACACTAGTAACGTTGCTGGTTTCTTCTTCCAGTGGAGGCCAAGCATCCAAAAGCACAGTGCAAGAGATGTCCTGGCTTGCAGACCACAAGAGCATCATGTTCATGCCCCTGTTGTTATGAATGGGAAGCAATGGTTGTTGCAGGACAGGGCGTCTTCTCCTCAGGCCCGAGGCATGCTTCGTACCACAGATCCTTCACATCACTCTCAGACATGAGATTTACAGGAACAGCCAACTGAAGTGCCTTGGCACCAAGACCTCCATCGTGCTGAGCCTTTCTTTCACAATCTAATCCTGTGACTACTGGTTCTATTGCTTGCTCCTTCCATCCAAGGATGACACAAACGTAAATTAAGTCCCATAGTATCACCATGATGCATTATTATCCCCATTTTACAAGAAAGGGAACTGTAGCACATGGCAATTGAGTCCTTTGTCCTCGGTCACACAGTGAGTCACCGTCACAGTCTTAAGCAACCTCTGAAGCCCTTCCTCCTTCACACTAACTACTAGAGCTTGAATCTCCTCAAAACCTGCTTGCTCCAGTTTATTAACCACAGTTTTACTGCAGCTGCAGACCTGTTCCACAGCGGTCAGAAACCACAGAAGGCATTTGGGTCCCAGTGTGGCTGCCAGGCGAGGCATGAGGGCTCCAGCAAAGGGAGAGCTGAAACATCTCGCGCCTCCCAAGAACTTTCTGAGATGAGAAAAACTTCTGAAAACAGCTTCGGATCTGTTCCATCATCTCCCTGTTACCCAGCACCTGAAAAGTTATGTCCAGGTGAATCAAAATTTCCAGCGCTAATGTCCTGATTACAGAGCTGGCTACAAAGGAAGTTAATGAATAATAATTTCAAGAAGGGATTTAAAATTTCCATTTTCATTTTATTGTCAAAGTAAATATATTTTTATGAAGAACAAAAGAAAATATACAGAATTGTAACTTATGTACACTGGCTTTATAGGTATTTTTGTTTCCAATTTACACAAATTTTGATATGTTATTAAAAGATATTTTATATAGATATGCATCTATGTACAGTTTTATTTACATACATTCATAGGATGTGATATAAACCAGTCAATAGATGATAGTTCATTTATATTAATTTCTAGAGGACAAAAGGAATGCATTCGCTTTAGCTAGACCTGCTGTTCTTGCACAGTGCGGGCTCCTGCTCTGCCTAGTGCTAGAATCGCAGTTTCCTATTTCCCATTTTGCCAACAAAAAGACAAACAGGTGCCATCTGCAAATGGAAAGGAAATGCAACATCCATTATAAAATCGTTCCTAATTACTGAATTCTATTTTCTTCTAAAGCTTCTTACAATCGCCAGAGTTCAAAAGGAAAAACAAAACCAGAAGAAGAAACACAAACAAAATCACGTGCCTGCTACCATCTGATTATTTATTTAAATTCCCTTCTTCGCCAGCTACCACACAAATTTGTTTCTTTTGGCTACTGTTCTCACCCATTCGCCCACCCTAGCTGCATGGAGCTCTGACATGGCTGTCCGTAAGGAGAGGATTAGCACTGAAGATCACCCTTGGACAGAAGATCTCACGGTGCTGCCCCACCAAGCCATGATGCCTCCCACCCTCCCCTGGGTACAGCTACATCCTGCAAGATACTGCCGGCCAGCAAACGGAGACTTAGCTCCAACCAGCGAGGCATTGACTTGCAGTGGATGCTTGGGATGCCTGGTGCCCACCAGGACCACCGGGCACCTCCAGGGCTAGCACTCTGGTTTCTCCCCCAAGATCACACAAGAGGACAGGAGCAGAGACAGGAACAGAGCTCGGCCGTTCTCACAAGTGGCTTCCTGCTGCTTTATGCGCTAGACAACAGCTCTTCTGCTAAAGACAGTGGATGCTGCGAACCAAAGTCAAAGGAAAGCAGCATTTCCTTTGATGCGTGGGCATCCTTTCACCCCCACGGCAGCACAGGACAGGAGAAGCATGCACACGGTACGCGCTCAGCCACACCAAAAGGCTCCACTTCAAGCCATTTCATCCAACCTGAGCTTCCGGGTTTGTTTGGGATATGCCTTTCCTTAAATATATATATGTATATGAATATATATACATAAATATTTATATATAGCCCTAGCCAAGGAAAAGGTAACTGCGAGCCGGAGAAGTCAGAAAGGCAGAGGCGCATTCCAGCGCTCTCCATGCCTTGCCTCCCCCTGTCCCCGACTCCCACTGTTCCTCCTCCTATGGCCAGCCCCTACAAATCCTTGGCTCAGGCGACCCAAAAACAAAGGAGTTGTTTTCATTTCAAAAGGAATTTGCTGTTTCCAAACTGGACAAATAGAGCAGCTTAATAAAAACTCACAATGAATGGCCTGTACATGAGCAAAGCCCTTAGGAATGCCAGGGCTATAATTAACTAGCAGCAAGCAACTCTTACATTTTTCCTGTGCAGCAGAAAACAGCTAAAAATAAAACACTGTAATTTCCAAAAGAAGCAGCAGCAAAGGAGGGAAAGATAGAAGGAAAGGAAAATAACATCCTTAAAAAAAAAAAAAAAAAAAAGA
>VYXH01005313.1:0-23295 GCA_013397275.1 Burhinus bistriatus
TAGAGCACAAGTCTCATGAGGAGGGGGCTGATGGAACTGGGGATTTTTAGGCTGGAGAAAAGGAGGCTAACGGGAGACCTTACAGCTCTCTGCAGCTACCTGAAAGGAGGTTGTAGTGAGGTGGATGTTGGTCTCTTTTCTCCAGCAATAAGTGATATGACAAGACGAAATGGCCTCAAGTTGTTCCAGGGGAGGTTTAGATTGGACATTAGGAAAAAATTCTTCACCTAAAGCATTATCAAGCATTGGAATAAGCTGCTCAGGGAAGTCGTTGATTCATCATCCCTGGAGGTACTTAAAAAACATGTAGATGTGGCACATAGGGACATGGTTTTGTGGTGGAGGGTGCAGTGTTAGCTTTATGGTTGGACTCAACAATCTCAAAGGTCTCTTCCAACGTAAATGATTCTATGATTCTATGATCCGGCGTTCCTGTCTGTTCAATGGCTAAGCATCAAATGGAGGAAGGGACACAAACCTCGTTAAAAGATTAATATAATACGTTTATTCTTTGCAGAAGTCTCACTTAGGTTAGTGTTATAATAAGTAAAAATTACCACTATCAAAGCTTAAATTAAACGATCAAAAAATGGCAAAAAAATTTTTTTTTTTAAAGGTGCATGTGATTCATTGCACCAAAGATAAATGGTGCAATGGTCAAAATGTGATAGTCAAGATACTTGTCCAGACAATTCTACATAAAGTAGATGTTAAAGTATTTAATTAAATGTCTAAAGTTTTCTGGGAAGCATACTCAGGAATACAAACAATTTGTTATATTCCTGAAAAGGAAAATACGACACATGGGGAAATTCCCATGTATTAAAACTTCAAATACAGAGTTCTTTTTTTCAGATCTGTATTTATTATTCCAGGTAGACACTCTACTAAAACTGGAAAGATGCTAAAGCTGGAAGCTCATTAATATGTGATCTGAATCCAAAGTGCCATTCTTAAATAAAGGATTGAGTCTGTCTACCTACTGGCAGTCCCTGAGAATAGATACAGCTGATTAACCTAGCTTGCAATGTAGCATTCCTGTGCCATTGCACTTAATGAAGCTGGCTGAAAAAGTAGTATTTTTCATCCTGGGAAACCTAATACTTACAAAACAATGAAATTCAGGCTCCAGGAGGTTTCTGTAGTACATTTCAGCTAAAAATCTGGCAAAAGAAGTAGAGTGTCTCTAAAATTTAGAGACTGCATCGATTTGTAAGTGCCGTGGTTTGGGCCGGATTGGCCCAATCAGGCAGAACCACAGATGCTCTCTGTCTCTCCTGCTCCGCTTCAAAGGGAGGCAGGAGAGAGAGAGAAAAAAGAGATACTTAAGAGTTTAGAGGGAACTAAACTACTTTAATGAAATATTAATAATAAAATAATATAAAGAAAATAATGAAATACATACAAAACCGCATCAAGCTCCCTGGATGACAATCATGTCACCAGCAGGCACTGGGGAAGTCCCAGACTGGACTCAGTGATGGACGGGAACTGGATTCCGGATCTGGATTCAGGATCGGGATCAAATGCAGATGCAGAGACAGAGTCCTCCTCGGACATCGGCCATTGAAGAAAAAGAGCTGACCCTTTGATCCCTCAGCTTTTATACTGAGCATGAGGCAGATAGGACAGAATATCCTGTTGGTCAGTTTTGAGTCACCTGTCCTGTCCACCTCTCCCCGCAGGTGTGACCCCTCTACGTTTTTCCGCTTCCAATCCTCCAATAGGGCAAATAACAAAGTTGGCTGTCCTTGGGTGTTAGAGCAATAAATATAAGCAAGAGCCTCTCTGCATCCCATTCCTTGGCATCAACTATAAACATGGGTCTTACCACTCTGAGCACGAACAGTTTCTGCACAACATTCTCTTAATTTCGGCAGTCAGAAGAGGCCTCGCTAAAAAGTAAAGTTACTGAACAAAATGGGTCCTGTTTTACCTCAAACCAGGACAGTAAGTTGTAATCTATACAGATCATCTAAGTGGAAGAAAATGGTAGAATTCCACAACTAGCTTCTTTTTTAAGGTTAAAAATTATTAGATACTATAGTTTAAGATTCAAAATGGTTCAGAGGGTTACTAAAGATCTGGAGCCAATTATTTCCTTTTATATTATTTTAGTGGTTGGTAGATAGTATATTCTAGTAGGAGACTACAGCAAAATATTATTCAAATTTTAAGCTTGACTATCAAAATCTTTAATCTTATTGTTGTCCTAAGAATTAGGAAATGTGCTTAAGTAGAGCATGCCTAAGTATGGAATGAAAACTGAGACACTGTTTAAATTTTCATACACAAAAGATCTGCTTTCAAATATTATGTTACTGATGTATTTAAAACCTTTGCCCTTGTTATTAGTATTTTAAGTATTAAGTTTTGATTGCATATATGACAAAAATAGGGGGGGGGGATTACTACTGACCATTGTTATGCAATGCAGTGATGATGGCCCCTTCTTTTAAACATGTCCAAAAGATTCTTCAGTTATGTTGGTCAGAACTGAATCACAGTTTCATAGTAAATCTATACCTCATACAAAAAAGGTGGACCATGTTCTGAAGAGATTTTGGCGAGCTTCTGCAGAAGTAGAAGCTCCCCAGTTTCATCTTTATGGAGATGTTAGATACAGTATCCACACCCACATGTTCAATTAGCAATTCTTAATTGAATATGAATAACATTATTTTTCAGAAGATTCTCTTGCCCCTTTCTAACTCTTACCATCTTGGCCTGTATTTTTGAGCTTTATATCTTACATGTTTCAATTGCATGGGAAGTTTTCATCAAGAAGAGTTATTAAGTCATTCCAGAAAAGCAGAATATTTGTGAGGTTTCATTGTTTTCAGTTCCAAATCTCCCATAAGAGATTATCATCTATGTAACTTAATTTTCTTTTTATATCAATATTACCAAACCTTCCTTTTTATTATTTTCACTGGTAAAGAAGAGAGTTCTTGTTTATTTATTTAAATAATTTTCGTTTAACCAAGGTTTTATTTTTACCAAGAATATCCATGCTTAAAATATTAATTTGTTTTAATGCTCTCGACATTAGTATGATTTGGTTTGACAGTAACACAACTTCCAAACACATTTGTAAGTAAGTTTCCCTTGTATATTTTAACCAAACTCATCTTCTGGCATACTAAACACAGGAAGAAAGCTAGAATTGTTTAGTCTGTGACTTCTGAGGTGCCAAGGTTTCTATCACTCAGCTATTTTCTGGACGAATTCTTTCAAGATATTATGATCAAGACCTGCCTATTCTTCCAGTTTCTATTCAACTAGCATAAATTTGACACAATTCTTTATTGCTGAAAAATAACCTGTCCCTTGGTCCTTTTTTAAAATACATTTTGTGTTTTGGCACCAGTAAACACATCTCTGCAGCTCACATTGAACTAGAAAGATAAGCCCTCTTAAGCCCTCTTAGCGTTTAGACCAAAACATCTATTTCCAGTCACATCTTTCACTTAAAATGGTACTGACACACACACACACAAAGAAAAAAAAAAAAAAAAAAAAAAAAAAAAAAAAAAAGAAAAAAAAAAGGAAGAAATAACTCCAAAACAGAGAAAATGTGATAGCTAACATGGGAGCAGGAGTGCAAAGAAGGAAAATATAAGTTTTTGAGTGTTATTCTAATGTTAACATCAGAACTAGAAAAGAATACGAGGGTTAAAATTATCTGTGAGTTTGGTCAAGCTCTTCTGTTGCATACTTCCTGTGTAATAAAACTCAGTTGAGGTCCAAAGGCCAGTTTATGTAGCTGGGATTCACATGATTTAGGCAGCAATGGAAGTGTGATCGTCAGTACTGTTCTGTGAATATTCATTATTAGTTTTTTTCTCCTCTATGCAGTTAACTAATAATGAAATTAAAGCAACGTATAAGCATTTAGTATGTTTTTGCAAATACATTTATATTTCTTTTACATTTTTCTCTTAATTTCTTGGCTTTCTAATGCTTGCTCTGGGGATTAATTTAACATTCCTGTAGTTTTTAATTCTAGCTACCACTAACACTACCACAACATGTAAATTTTTTCTTATGAGTGAAGGTATACTAGGTTTACATTTGAAAACAAAAGATTGATACAGTATATGTACTCACATTTGTCAGACAATGTTTTCCAGCTCTCTTAGTGGCTCCAGAAAAACAGGAAAACAGTGCTACCAAAGTAGCTGGACGCCATCTATGATAAGAAACTCCACAAAATGCTACACATTTTGACCATTAAGTCTAACATGGATATAACTGGTGGTTAATTTATGCTTGAAATATGTTACAGAAATAATAAAAAGCTATTTTAACACTGGGTTTTCAAATGCCTCTTACTGCACTGATCAAATTTCCTTCCAACAAAAGCTGATGCTTGGAGGAGACTAGAAGAACAAGGCAAGCATACTCCTCTAAATATTCTTGCATGTCTAGCGTTTTTCAGAAAAACTGCTGTGGATTTAGTAGAAGTGAACACTGGCACTCCATGTTTATTTTTATTTCAGTTTCAAAATTTGGGCTATTTTGTGGTTAACGTATTCATATCTCTATAAGTTTCAGGAAGCAGATAAGTACAGGTAGTGGAAGAGGAATGCTGTTTTTCAAAGACATTTATATATATTTTCAAGGCCCTTTTCACTGAATCATGTTTTTAGGTATATCATTATGATTTGTAACGTTTAAGAAATTCTTGTAGAAAATCGTAAATTGGGCTATAGGACCAAGAAGAAAAGTAGAAATTAAAAAATATGTATATGTGACAAACATAGTAAACTCAACATAAGTCTCATGATTAATTGTTAGGGCTTTTGATTAATTTTTTTCTTCCTTTTTCTTCTTGTATGGTTTTAACAACTGACAACAATGTATTCTGCTAGAATCTCACATTCCATGCTAATGCTTAAAACAGTAGAAAACTTGGCTATGAAATATGGTCATGATTGAGACTATGAAAATCAAAATTGAAAAAAAACAAGTTTTACACAATAAGTTGTGTTTGTTTTGTTTTGTTTTGTTTTGTTTTTTTTTTATCTAGCTTCACAAATTTTGGGACCTCTCTCCTGACTATTGTATGTGTCTGAACACAGTCCATCATGCAATATGTACTAATGAAGAAGTATTTGTTAAACAAAGATGTAGTCCTCTTTGTTGCACTGGTGCCTAAGACACAATCTTTTCTCTTTGTCAAACTTTCCATGCTCAGAAATGTCATCTGTTTAGAATTTCCTAATAAAGATTTGAGAATTCCTCTGCCACCCTGAAATCTGGGGTCATTCACTCAGCTGTCAGGCCCTGAATGATTTGTATTACAAATATTTCACCTTCTATAACATTAGTACTGTCACAAAAAGAGAACATTCTTTACTGAAAAGCCAGAACAAAATTATTCATCAAAAGAGCAGTTATGATGATGTCATCCTCACATAGAAAAGACAGTATAAACAGTTTCACTGTCCAGCTTTTGAGGTTTTAAATATAATGACTGCTATGTTATTTTTAAACTTACCCATCTCCCTTTCCAACATAAACAGATTCATCAATAACTTTGACTAATTTGCCCTGATTTTTCTTCATTATTCCGTTGAAAATTTGTACTGATAAAACATTTTATTTCCATATTACTTGAATGAAGTTGTGTTGTGAAAATTAATTGAATCTAAAAATATTAAAATTCTGACATGAAGTACTCAAAGAATCAAATGCAGCATTTGGTTTCCACCTAAGTTACTGTTGGTGCTGTTAGTATTCATTTGTCACTTACTTTCAAGAGATTACAGTAAGGTAGCAATTGCTAAGGGACTAGCTCTAAAAATTAACCATTTGAAGATTTCTTGTTTAACTTCACTTGCAAATTCTTCTTAGCTTGACACAGATTTAGATGTATCTCTCTAATGTGTTTCCTGTTTCTTAAAGTCATCTGTGGTTTTCAATAGTTAGGAAATTATATGCACTACTGAGTAAAATGAAAATCCATCAATGTATCCTCATTATTTTAAAGTTAGTTTTAGACAAATAGTTATAAAAAGAAAAAAACATTCAAATGGTTTCTTCAGGCTGTTTTATATCTTGGTGTTAATTTCTAATTGCTAGGCTTTGTTAATGAAAGTGCATATAAGTGGCCATTTCAGATATTTCTTATTTTATTCACTTATTTATTTGCTGTTAAATATGCTATCACTGCAGAATAAAAAGTAATGCTTTTCTCAACATTTTTCTTTAAACTTTTTAACATAGATTTCTGCATCTGGAATTGAACATATCTCACCATTAATTACACATAGATTTATTGATATAACATTATTGTATAGTTTTTTAAAAAAATGCTTCAATAAATATAGGTATTAAATTCACTAAGAATATTTTGAGATTAACTCTCTTTTTTATTTTGAGAATCTGTACCATTACTGTTCTGTGACAAATTTTAGATCAAGGATCCTTATTTAACAGCTCTATTGAGCTAAAACCTCAAATGACAGTCATCCTCATATTAAGTGATGTGGTAGCCCACTTAGAAGATGCCCTCTGCTATAAACTGTTTATAATATATAAACCTTTATATAGTGCTATACGTACATAGGCTAGAGCATTCTGATGTTCCCCTTACACATTATGAGAGCTCTGGGCAGAGAACTATAAAAGGTGCTAATAAATCAGAAAATAAACATTGGGAAGGTCACAAAAGTACATTTTACAATTGTGTTTGCTAAAATATATGAGCCATTAAAATTCAGATTCTACATTCTTATGACAATGCCTGTAATGAGAACAGAAAATACTATGAGCCTAATCTATTCTCCTGACAATTTAAATATAACTGTAACCCAGTTGTTATCTTGTACTTCTTCTCCAATTCCATAAATAGGGAAGGTCATAAAGATAGTGAAAATACATTACAGAATTTAAACCCCTGACATTTTCCTAAGCTGCAGGACTAAGAGAATACGTGGATAACATGATATGACTTTCTTTGGAGGAAGCAATTTGGAGTAATAGCTAACCTCTCCATCAGGTTTTTTTTTGTGAGTTCTTTCTCTCTCGGTTCATTTCAGATCATGTTACGAAAACATGTGGTTTATTTAACATTTTTAAATTAAAATAAAGTTAAAGATATCTTTTCTGTGGCGGTTCCTTTCACATCCTAAGGCCAGAATTCTAAGAGTTGGTTTTGTTGTTGTTTTAATAAAGGACACATCTTGCTTACCTAGGCTTTAAAATATTTTAAAAGTAGAGATTAAATCTAGGCTTCTAAATCTTAAATGAACTGGGTCAAGCTCCCAAAATCAAGACTTTGACAATTGGTCCTTTCTACTAATATGTTGCTTTACTTCTGAAGCAACATTTTTGAGTTTCTTATATCTGAACATCTATAAACTTTGAGGAATTTTTTTAGTAATATCTAGTATCAACATCATAGATTCATGCATTCACATGACTCTAAGTAAAGGGATATAAATTACAGTCCCTACAGATCATGTGCTACAGACCCATTTTTTTTTCCAAATTGTACAAGCTCAGCAAAAATAATTTCTCCAAGGTCCGATCTTGTCCATCACCACTGCTCTCGGGTTTACCTCTCAATAAGTACAGGCTGTTTCTGAACAGGGTTGTTGCTGGATGTTTATGAATAATGAAACGTGTGTGCAGAGAGCAGTTGTTGCTATGCAGCTGTTTGCAAGACAGGGTCTGATCGGCAGAAGTTGCTGGGTTCTGATCATTGCTATTGTGGAGCTAGATCATTTTAAGATAAATACAAAGCTATATATAGCCAAGCAGAGTTGTTGCTCCTCTCTAAGCCAAGTTCTTTCTACCTCACTGAGAAGACTAACACACTATTGAGACCTTATTTTTAATGACATTTTAACTACAGCTGTACTCTCTAAAGTAATTGCATGACTGAATTACCTTTTTTGACCTAAGTTCTCAGCTATTCTGACCTGGGGTTGTTCTGCCTATTTTCTTGGATTTTTCTCTCATATTCACTGGATATTTTTGTTGTGGTGACTGTTTTAGATGCATTTATCAATTTTATTTCTAAATTCATCAGGGGTGAAGGTATAGCAGATTTGTAACAAGAGCTACTCTGAAGCAAAAAGATGAATTTCATCACTGTTACTCTGATGGCATTATTTGTCTCCATGGCCTTGTTGTCCAAATCCAACTTTCTGAGAAAGTGGGAGAGAACAGGAATCACCTTAAACTGTAATATTAATACCATTTAATTTATTCCCAGAATAGCTAAAACCAAATCTGTAATAAATTTCTTAATTTAGCCATATGAGTTTTTTTCATTATATGGAATACTAGTTAGAGTTGTAATTACTTCTAAATTATAACTGTGTGTTTTGTTTTCTTTGAACTTGGATCCCAGTCCCACAAAGACTTACACAAAGGAAAAAGCTTAAGTACGTTAGCATACTGCTTCCCTTACACCATTCATTTTTCAGGCTTAGAACCATAAAGTATAATTTCATACGGAACTACTATTTAAAAAACAAACATACAAAAACCCTTCAGTTACTTTACCATTTACTACCATCAGTAAATTTTTCATATTCATTACAGAAAGAGAAGTTTATTCCTTAGACATACTAAAGTTTAGGAGTTTGCTGCAAATTTTATTTTGAAAATATAGACTGGTGCAGATAAATGTCTTTGCATTTTAAATATGCCTGGTCTTATCCTCACTTAACTCAAAACTTTGATTTTGTTCTTAAAACTCCCTTTGGGATACAACCAACAAAAGTAGTATCAAGATGTGATGGAATTTTAAGTGCACAATAGAATTGCTTAGCGTAAATGTATTCTAAACTATTATTTCAAGACAGCTTAAAGTCCATGTTTCATTGCCCACAGGGCATGGATAGAGCAAAATCCAAACAAGTATGTGGGAAAATCTGTTCTTCAGAAGGTCTGAGTGACAGAGGTTGGATTCACAATAAACCCATCCTTGTCATAAATATCCAGGTTTTGATTCCAATTACAGTGACTTTGCAATCCCATTTGCAGTTTTCCTTTAATTTCAGTTTTGTTGCTTTGCATATGGAACTGTGGGTAGAATAGTTTCATATGATAGATGACTACTAAATTGTCCTTGCTAATAATATAATGTTCTTGCCTAAGGCTTTGAAAATTTCTAAATGTTGGACTGTCATGTCAAGGTACCACAATGTATTGGAACATTATGCTCTCATGATTTTTTCTTTTTTATTAAAAGGTTAATTTTTTCCTGTCCCACCTGTAAATCATGATTTCAAAACAATTGCTTTGGAAATCTGAAGGGTAAAAACAAAATGCCGATATATTTCTCAAGAACTCCCTGAAATATTCATATTTCATTTTCCTTTAAAATCTGCTTCACATACAGGTACACAGTAAGTGATTGGGATCAAATGTTTTATAGGTAGTCATTTGGGCTAACCTCAGTGGTTTGACTAAGTAGTGTTACTTCTGAATAGTATGGTTATTTAATATTCATGTCAATAAAATCCACCGTTCAGTGAATATGACACCTGTAGGAAACTTAAAGAACAGAACTTAGATATGAATATTGTAATTTCTTTGCTATCTCAGTATAAGCTATTTGCTCACCCAGATTAGTTTTCGGAGATATTCATCACTTTTCTGTCTGTGTAGCCATTAGGACTTTTGTGCCATTATATGAAATGTTGGTAGGTCTCTTAGGCAATTGCCTGCTGAAAGTTTAGGTTGATATATCAAACATTCAGTATGTTGTCAGATACTCATCAAACAACATATTTATAATACTTTGTTATTAGTGCTTCAATGGTCAACAATCAGAACAAGAAATAAAACAAAAGATGCTGTAAAAGCCACACTTGCTTTTGTGAAAACATGTTTTTAATTTATTATTCAATTATTGTATCAAAAATGAAGAAGTTACAAAAATGTTCATTGCATTTCATTTTCCTGCCACATTCTCTCAAACTCTTATTTTCCTATAAGACTCAACAGAGGATAATCAGCCTACTTGTAAAACACAGTTTCCATATACTGAAACAAATTAAGCAAGTACAACGTATTAAGATAAGTACAGAGTTCAGAAGCGCCTATGAGAGGTTCACATAGGACTGTGTCCTAGTGAGCTACCCCATCTAGCTGTCTGTCATTATAATTTTTGCCTTGTTTCATATTCAGATCATAGGATCTCTGGGAGAAAAAGTGTTTTCAAAATTGTATATATATGATATGAAGCAAAACAGTCTGTGGGCATGATGAAAAAACGGAATTCATTAAATATTTCCACATATGAAGCAAAACAGTCTGTGGGCATGATGAAAAAACGGAATTCATTAAATATTTCCACATATGAAGCAAAACAGTCTGTGGGCATGATGAAAAAATGGAATTCATTAAATATTTCCACAGATGGTTAACTTTTTAAAAAATATATTTCTCCATATAATATAAAATGACACGGGTGAACCAAACAGTAAATAAACCCCGTTAATTGAAATAGGTAATTCTTTCTATTACATTCAAGAATACTGTTGTTTTGGAAGCAAACGGACATCTGCATTTAGAGTCTTATTATACTTTTTCATATATATTGCATATGTTCATAATAAAGTATGGATTTTTTTAAACACTTTTCTGCTAGGCAGCTTATTGAGCTGCACTATGGCCCACATTGATGTTTATAGTCTTACCACTCTCAGAAAGTATGAAGCATCAGAAAATCCCTTCCTTGTGGTGCAGATCATAGGACAAAAATACAGAACAAAATGCAATGCTACAATTTTAACTTATCCTCCTTAGAGATGTAAAATTGTATGTTTTGTAGTCCTTGTCAGTAGGCTTCTTCTTGTTTTAGCTGCTGTCTTTCTAGATACAGAAGTTTATCCTTCTCTTTCTTTTTTTTTTTTTTTTTTTGGTACAATCAGTTACTTTTCAGATCACAAAAGTCATTGAAAAATAATGAGATGGTACCTCAAAGGATGACATTTTGATATTTTGTGAGGAGGACAGATTGTTCATTAGCTTCATATTCAATGCTATTCTTCCATTTCTTTCAAAGTGTACCCATGCTGCTCATAGCAATCAGTGCTGGAATGAACTTCAGTCTCTTGGTCCCAAGTTGAGACAGGCTCTGCATAGAAAGATGTGTACTTTCCTTTCTATCTCTTGTTTTAGATTTTCCAAATTATTTAAATTATTTGAAAGAATGGTTGATACTTATTATACAGTGTGATAGTAGCATTAGTTGCAGTTTTAGATGATGAATAAATAAATTCTTAACAAATAAATATTATTGTGTAAAAAGAGGCAGAAAGCAAAAGCTATTTATAGTCATCCTGAACCTAATTTTCAAGTACATTTTTATATCTTGGGTCAGTACCAAATGTTGTTGCAATTAATAAGAAGTTCATTATCTTCACTGAATTCTGGGTCCAGTCCTAATAAAGTTTTTGTTAATGAGATACATATTTGACCATATTCCCTTCAGCAGTTTGATGATTATCATTGCTTAAATTAGTCGTTCTTACTGAATGTATGAGCTACTCGTCATCTGGTGCTTATACAGTTGTTCCCTCATGACAGTAACCTTTTCCAGAGGAGACAATATAAACGTCGTACCCAGTCACTCTTGGTTCCTAACACCTCTCAGATTTCTCTGATCTGCTGCAGCCCACAAGAAGTGCAGAATTTGGAATTCTGGATAGACGTAAGGAAACCCAGTTTCAAAATATTGACAGGAAAAAAAAAGATCCTGCACTGTGAAATTTCCAAAGTCATTTTTAGGATAGTAGTAGTGCTGTTATAATCATGACTGTGTCATAGAAGGTATTACTCTCTGAAGATTTAATTTCATTTTCTGAATGAAATCTATGAAATGTTTGCAGATTTCACTGAGTTTAAAATGGGATATTTTGAACACTTGAATATTAATATTTAAAATTCACTTTCTTTAAGCTTAAACAGAAAAGAAGAAATTTCACATTTCTGGTAGACAGCTAACAGGTCTGCTCAATTCAGCTGTCTCTAACAGTTCTTGTTCAACTATATTAGTAGTGAGATGTTTAAGGAAAAAACAAAGAAAATCCCTTCCCACTCCATCTGCCCACTAAAAGAAACCCCCAACAATCATTAAAAGTTTATTCAGTGGCAAGTTGGCTGCGGTATTCTAGACGTTCCCTAAATAACCAAAATTTTTCACTGTTTTATCACCTTAGAAAGACTCTGAGTGACCAATGTTATCACTAAAAAATTCAGAAAGTCCTAAGGATTTGAGAGAAAGAGAAAAACCTCAGTAGCAGTAATGTTAAATACCTGTTCTCAGAGTTGCTGGGCAGTAAGATGCACCATGCTGAATTAGTTCTTAATGCATCTTTGTATTCTTCTGTATTAAGAGCACCTTTACCAGAGTCTTGCCGCCAGTTACAATAACCTGGGAGTGAGGAACAGCAGAACAGGAAAGCTGGATGCCTGTTGTCTGGGGTAGGAAATTAATCTCACTGAATATGCATTCTTATATCAGAGCTGCATACGCTAGGATTTTTTTTTCTGGGTAATGAAGAAGATAAAGTACTTTGAAAGCTCCATTCATCCTGCCCTGAAGTAGTTGTCTAAAATAGGTCAGATTAATAGCAGGTAGGTGCCTGTTGAGCATAAAGGCAAAGGGAGTAGTTCTGATGCAGGCTTCTGTATTTAGACAATGAGGCTGTTCTTAAAACAAATAAACAAAAATGACTGTGAAACAGCTTAAGCTGCGATGCCAGTATACTTTTACTCTCAACTTGCTAACACGAGTACTGCTTTACTGTAGCCTGACTTGATCCCTAAATGTACCTTTTTCCAGCAGGTATGATCTTGATATTTTGAGCGAGCTTTCCCCAGAAGTCTCAGCTTTGATTTTGGTTATGTTATGCCTGTTTGGATTCTATTTACAAATCATTTTATGTTTGCTGGTTCTCCATTCCCCATCCACTGCTTCTCCTTTGTTAGAGAGTGAATTGCAGTTGCACTAAATGTTGGTAGCTGTCTGTTTGCCTTTTCTTTCTTTCCCTGGGTGTGTGCTGTGAACAAATGTAACACATTCTGCCAGTGGCATTGGGGAGGACATGAGCTGAACAAGATCCTGTGAAGTATTCTCTTTGGAACAGGTTGAAGCTCTGAAGTCAATATGTTATACGAAGCAATAATACTGAAAAGAATTCCCTCCACAACTAAGCTCAGGCTTCTTTTAAGCTTGAAAAAGTGGCTTTTTTTCCCACATGAAATATTACGTTCCTGCAGTGTTCTGCATGAAAGCATTCTCATGAGAACAGGGCATGTGCAGGGCAACCAGGATCTATGAAGCAAAATGAGATTTTCACTGCAAAACACAAGTTCATTTTAATTTCTTGTGGAAATAGAGGGAAAAGAACATCAGCCATTTGTCACCATTGCAGTTTCAGAAAAACAGTTTACAAGAAATTCACAAAAGGTTAATTAGCTAGAGTGGGAGTGATTTTGACACTTACCTGATGCAAATCAGCAATACTATATGCATGTGTGCAGTTCATCCTTGATCTAGAAATCTTAATCAGTGATGGGCCAGGTTTTTACCAGTTTTAAGTTATAAAATGTTCATGATGTTCGAACGATAACATTTCACAATAACATGCATGTTTGTTTTGACAAAGTCATTTGTACCTAAAAAACAAAGGTCTTTCTGCCTGCCTAAAATAGCCCAGGACCAAGAGGTTATAGAGATCTTCCACTCACTATAAAAGGTCCAAACCCACTGAACATACTTTTATTCATTTATAGGAAGAAGGACTGAGAGTAGGCATAATGGTCTGATCTGAATTATTAATGCGTTTTTTTGAATTCAGCTTCCTGCACTGCAGCCGAGTTCTCTAGCTAACAAATTTCAATGCATTGGGAAATGGGTTTTTTTATAGTTTTTGTTTGTTTGTTTGTTTTTGGGGGGGATGGTGGGTTTTTTTAACACTGAAAGTTGCTCTTTCATCCAAGACAAGCAATGGTACAACAGATACAATCTGTTTTCTAGGACAGGACAGTTTTTCTCCTTTTCTGTATTCCTACCTCTCTTTATGAACTCCAAGCCTACAAGAAGGGCAAATATGACTATGGTTTCATTATAATTTCAAAATACCTCTAATTTTTCCAACTCCAGTACAACCTGTTTGGAGCAGAGACTACCTGTTGATTATTTTTATAAAAATGCATAAAAGATCTTGAACCCTGACTGATGACTTCTGAAGAGTCAAATAATAAAAAATAATTTAGTACAAATGAATAATTATCTTATATAGTTCTATATAATATTAAAATATACATTATTAATATCTTCTATTATCTCAATAAAGTTATAATAATGTGTGTGATAACTGTTAGAAGGAATTTTGCATAATAAAGGTTAGTACTTTTAAAGAACACAGAAATGGAAATTACACTGTTCTAACATGAAAATGATATTAATACAAATAGGTATGAATTTTATATATATATATAAAAAATACTTCTATGCTCCTAAGACTACAGAAAAGCAATTTGTTTCATTAGCAGCAGAGCAAACAGAAGCAGATGACTTAGAGTTTTGCCTGTTTTGCTACCTGTCACTCTTCCCTCATAACAAGAGTAACACTAATTCTCCCTGTTGCTCTCTTTTGTCCCCAGTGATTCTTTCCACCACAAAAGACAAAACAGATGATAGAACTTGGCCAGAGTTGTGTGCGTTTGGCTGCCCAGGAAAAGAAGTTGTCCTTTTGACACTGCCAGAAAAAAAAATATGTAAAAATCGCATTCCCTTTGGTTTTTTTTCTTCAGTGAAGGCACTAATCTGCATCTCTCCTCCAGGCTGCCACAAATTTTCATTAAGATTACAGGGACTTAATTGCCTTTGAAACGTCGTTACATCTTATTAAATACATATTGATTTGCCTACAGCCTATCACAAGCTACCAAGGGGGACCTACAGACAAAAGGGATAGACACACAATGGTATTGGATACGCCCACTATTCTTACAAACCTTGCTAACCTTCATTTTAATTTAAAAATTAATACATAAGCATCTATAAATGAAGTTTGTGCTAAAACTGTCTTTTTAACTTAGAGAGCATCATTAGTCTGTCAGGAAATAATTATTTTTTATGCAGATCAGTTCCGACTGAAGTCAGACCATTTGACAATTTTGCCAGTGATGCAACAGAGCCCTTGGCAAAGCTTCTTAAAACTTACGTCAGGCAGGTTTCCAAGCCTGTGTGGGTTTTGGCTTGCTCCCTCGCTTTACTCTTTCGACATAAGAGGCTTGCAGGACTGCTCTCAGGTCCCCACACTAGAGTTTGTCATTGCTGAAAGAGCACATTTGCATGAGAGCCATGACACTTTGTTTCCATTCCATTCCCTTTCTTGGGTTTGTTTATCTCTCTTTCTTTCTCTTTCTTTCTTTCTTTCTTTCTTTCTTTCTTTCTTTCTTTCTTTCTTTCTTTCTTTTCTTCCTTCCTTCCTTTCTTTCTTTCTTTCTTTCTTTCTTTCTTTCTTTCTTTCTTTCTTTCTTTCCTTTTTCTTTCAAATCACAAAGCATCAACATTCTTTGTACAAATTGTTGTTATACCTTCCCTGTAGCAACCCTGTTCCATATTAATTCATAGACTGACCTTGGATCTGGTCCATCTCCTATGTTCCAATTTTTTTCTTGATGAACCAATAGGACTGAATAGTTCATTCTCATAGGAAAGAAAAGAGGTAAAAAGAAGTCCTCTTATAACAATTGGTCTTTGACATGGGAGGAATGCCAAAAGACAGAGATTACAGTGATACATCCCAAAGGATTACTCTAGAGAAAAGAGCCTTATTAACGTAACAGCAGAAGAGGTCACTTTCATTCTGGCAAGCCAACTTCAGTGACTGAGACCAACTTGTACTGTTTTTTAGCCTAAAAGTAGTATGGTTTTCTGAAGAGAATAGGTTAGTGTTTGCATTTTCCTTTAGGAGAAAGTTAAAACAAGCATTTAAACTTCTGGGAAATCAGTGGCACACGCACACAGAGAAAAATATATGTATATTTATAAGAATGAATATTTATATTTCAGAACTGTTGAAATCACACAGGGTAGTTTCAACAAACTGAGTCTTTTATGGATCATTAACAAAATCCATCTTGAAAGGTTCATTGACTGAAGTACCTGGAAAAATCTGAGCACTCACAACCATCTTTCTACTGGTTTGAGAGGACCATATTCCAAAAAACATTGATACCAATGAACAATCAGCACCACCACCCCACCCCCAAAATAAAAGATGGCTAGAGTAGTAGTCCTAAAATAAAATAGAAATAAATAAAAGATAAGCTCTTCATGACAAGTACTCCAAGAGCTGTAACATTACCTTGGCTAATGTCTACACTAACCTCGTAACAGAGTTGCCTTAGATCGAGTTAGCACAAGCAGTTCAAACAAGAACCAAGGAGAGAGCTAATGCTAAAGCAGTGTGGATGATCACTGCAATGCTTGAGATTGTTCATTCTCCAACCCTCTATTTACCTCATAAGGGCTCATGCAAGGAAAAAGTGGAACATTGTCTTTTGGCTAAAAACAGTGGAAAAGTGTAACTAAATACAAGCTACTGAGTACTGAGAAACCAGGCAAGTATACTGACAAAAGCCACCTCTGCCTATGAGAATCACAGTGTGCTGGAGTCATCATGGGAACATAGGTTTACACAACATACCATCTTGGCACTGTTAGGCTAGTCCTCTTTCCCCAGCATAACTTCAGGGCAAACCCTAACAGAGTCTGAGTAAAACTGAATGTGATTTCTTTTTCACATCCTACATCTTTGTGATTTCAAAAACTTTTATCTTGTGAGAGGAACCATAGGAGAAGTTTACATAAACACTGAAGATAATTTTGACTCTAATGAATGGAAATACTGCAGTTAGCACTAAAACATTTTTATTTCATCCTGACATTTTTACTTAATAGTTTTTTCCTGACCATCATGTAATTTAATTTATTTCATGCGAGTAAAACATAGTAACATTTCACCAATTTTACATCAGGCCATGTAAAAAGATTGTCATTTTCATCCCTCACCCCATCCTACACACTGCCTATCTGCTTTTTTTTTTTATAAACCCAAACTGAAAATGTATTTACTAGACTGCAATATCTGTATTAGTCAAATTATAAAACCCAATTATAATTATGGCAATATTTACTAGTTGAATTATACCTCTAATTCTCATAATTATTATTCAGTCTTCATTACAGTAAATGTACAGAAGAAATATGGCATGTTTGATTGATTCTATGTACTTCAGAATATAGTTTTCCTGATGAAACTCTGAGCAATAATTAAATAGGAATGGGCTGAGTAATACTGCCTGAAAAAGTTTGTAAAAGTGCAGAGCAGAGATTTATGATTCCCACACACATTGCAGATCACTGAAATAAGATAGATGGATATCAAAATGTCATACTGTCAGCACTTGACATGTCAAGCCAGAAGAATATGGAACTATGAAAACTGTAATGCACTTTAGGGGCTAAGTTATGCTTCATAAAACTGGGGGAAAAAAATCCATAAAGACAATCACCTTCAAAATCCAAGCACTATTAAAGGAGATACACTCAATCTTAATGCTAGGAAAAGCCTTACCTCTTGTTATATTCACAAGCGTGACTTGGATGAATCTGACTAGTTCCAGGGAGCATCTAAGAAGACAAAACCCATGGATGTCATTGATACTCATATGAATAACTGCTTATTGATACAAATAGCGATAAATAACCTGTGCTTTAAAAAAACAAACAAACAAACAAACAAAAAGCCTCATTCACTTGTTACTTCTTGTAAGACTATTTATGGTATGAGCTACAAAAAATTATTCTTTTTCCACCTCTTTTCTTCTATTTTTCTAAAAGATTTAACTGATCACACATCATCATAATTTCTTCTGATTTTTCTTTTTCAGTAATGAGCACTTTCTTTGTCTTTGGACACATAGCAGAGTTTGACCTGTTCCACCTACTCACAAGATAGGAGCTTAGTATTTGTGAAGGTGTTATTTGAGAAGGTGAAGCCACTTCAGCTCCCTTCCCCAGTTCCAACCACTATTGAAGCTGAAGGTATATTCCCCATAGGCACACACACACAGAGCATACATATACACCACATGTAGATGACCAGCCACAAAAATAACATAAACACAAGTAGCACTCACATGAACACAAACAGCACCAACAGCCTCAACCTTCTCCCCTGTCTGGCTGAGCAGAATGGAGGTCCACCCATAGGAATATATATATACACTTGTACAGTGCAGATCCCTCCAGCACACTTGCACACCCAAAGCTGTCCAGGACTCCCCTGGTCCCCAGTAGCCAACTACCCTGTAGTCTTGCCCTGGGAGACATGCCTAGCTGTTAGGTCACCTCACCAACTAGTGCAGCTTCAACTTCACTAGTGGTAATACTCGCACTCACTCCAACCGTTGGCACCACAGACACACGGGCCCTCAGCCCCATAGTCTGATTCCAGTTGCTGGCACTCAGATCCCCATACACACACACACACATACAGAATAAATGTCCCTCAACCAGGAAAAGAGTTATGAAGGAGTTAATAAGAAGCTGGGACAGAGTGTGCTATCAGGTGCAGGGCATGTGCAGACAAGCATATCAGCCAGGTAACTATTTACATGACCAGCCCCTTTTATCCCTTTATTCCTATATTTTCCCATACTTGCCTCTTCCCAAATCACCGAAATCCAACACTTTTCCCACTCTTATTTCCTCCTCTAAGCATCCCATAATAAAACTTCTGCAATCCCAAAATGCTCTTTCCTTACATCCTTCACCCACACTCCTAGGCAGCAATCCCCCTCAGTCCAAAAGGTGGCTCCAGGGTTCAGTCATCTTAATGGGTTTCAGGCATGGACACTGGGGCTGAGGTTGTCCTAAGACAGCCCTGGAAGGGTCTGGATAGGTGGTCCCTTCTGAGTTCCTGTCTGTCTTTGGGAATCTGGGTTACTGTCTTATTTGGAACTCTGTGTTCCTCTGGTCTTGTGGAGAAGCACCTTCAATGGGCTGATGAACTTTTGATGGACCTGGGAGCAGCTGGAACAGGGTATTATTTGGGATCTCCCACCTGCTGCTCTCTGTGCTACTTTATGGGGAGGCAGATGAGCTTTTATCATATAACCTAATAGTAAAATATTTTCCACAAACAGAGCTGGGCTGCAGTAATGCCTGTAAAGACACTGGCAGCAAAATTCTGACTATTTCACCTGGCAGTAGATCATAACAGAGGAAAAAAAATCACTTGCCATTTTCAGTACCAGACCATTTCCTTGATTTTGACCTATCATTCCTAAAAGACACATTGTTTATAAGTAGTTTTTTGCTTTGAAAATATATGAACATTTACATGGAAACACCCGTATGCTTGCATATGCACACATATATAAGTTCACTGATACATATGTATCAGTATGATCAGGCCCTGGAAGAATTGTATCTGCTTTCACCAATCAGTGTCACTTTTACGTCTTTCACTTGTTTCAAAGCTGTTTGACTTAGTGTTCAGCTTTGCCAGAGAATTGGAGTAGTGGGGAACTTGCTCTTTAGCACATACACTAGAACAGGCTTCCTGGAGAGGTGGTCGATGCCCCACGTCTGTCAGTGCTTAAGCAGCATTTGGACAATGTCCTTAATAACCTGCTTTGACTTTTGGTCAGCCCTGAATCAGTCAGGCAGTTGGACTAGATGATCATTGTAGGTCCCTTCCAACTGAAATTATTCTATTCTATTCTATTCTATTCTATTCTATTCTATTCTATTCTATTCTATTCCATTCCATTCCATTCCATTCCATTCTTTTCTATGATTATGACACCATGTATGAGATACAGGTGACAAAGCATAGACTTCTAGGGTCTAGATATCTGTGTTCAAGCTAGTTACACTAGTTATCTTTGTAATCAATAATCAAGTAGTGACAAATATACATTTGTGGAATTCAGTGCATCTCTTCCTGAAGTAGACAATTGAGCAGGCTGAAATGAGTCTCATTCAATGCCAACATACAACTGATGGGGGAAAATTATGGTTGTCTAAAGGTTTTCATTGTCCTTGTTTTCCCCAACTACAAAACACAAATCAATTATTTTCCTCATTTTAATAGATACTTTCAAATATCTAATTTCCATAGTTGTCCTTAATATCTCACTACATTTTCAGTACTATATCCGTACTCTGTATAGACTTCACTGGTCATTTCTTCCATGAGTCTTTACTTGTGACATTTTGATTTTCCCAGTCAACACTTCAATATATATTTAAATATTTGCAGCTTCAAAACCTCTGTTATTCTGGTACTGACCATAATATTGATAGACAAGTTCTACTGTAAAAGTGAAAAACTTGATAAGTATTCACATCAGCTTAGAATACTGTAAGAACATCTGTGTCAGTCTAATTCTATTGGAAAACATCTTAATATTATCTTACTCTTTTCCATTTATGTTTCTTTGCACTTTTTTCTTTTATTCCAGTCATATTCAATATTCTAGATTTATCAGTTTATCTTAGATAAATGATATTTATATTTTGCAAAGCATTAACTTGATTACCAGCAGGTTTCTTGTGATTCCAACAGCTCTAATCTTAGTTATTAATAGCTTAAAAAATATAAATTAAAAACTTAAAAGAGACAATTGTATACTTTTTTTGATCTTTAAGACACGGATGTATAAGTCTCTGTACTTCAGTGAAGTTATGTAAGCTAGTAGACAGTTAAATTCACCTTGTCTTGAGTTAGAAATAGAAGAAAATTTATACTAAGTCTTCAGGGACAACATCTTTCAAGCACAAAAATGGTTCATCCTTATTCAAAGAAAAATGAACAGACATATAAGGAGCCTGTCTTAAACAGGGAACTCAACTGACCCTTAAAGCATAAAAGGACACATACAGGATGTAGAAGTGAGGCTGAGCTACAAATGCAGATTGCAGCAATATTGCCAGGGCATGCAGCTTTGATGTTAGGAAAGCCAAAGTACCAGTGGGAGTGAAACCAGCAAGGGACAGTAAGAGCTAAAAGAGCTTCTACTGTTATATTTTGAATAAAAAAAAAAAAAAAAATTAAAAAAAGGGCCCGCAGCTGAACATGATAGATGATTTAGTGACAGGGTGTACAGTTAAGGCAGAGATACTCAATACCTTCTTTTCCTTTATCTTTACTGACAATATCTTCCTGACAATATACCCCTCTGCCTAGAACCAGAGTTGATTAAGTCACAAGCTATGAGCAATGGAAGAGGATCAAGTCTGGGATCGCTTGAGAAATCTTGACCCATGCAAATCCAAGGGACTAAATTGGATGAACAGAGGCATGTTGAAACCTGGCTGATGTCATTGTCAATCTGCTGTCTATTATCTTTGGAAGATCATAGAGACTGGTGAAGGACCCCACTATCTAGTGAAAGGCAACTGTTGCATTCATCTTCACAAAGGGTGAAAAGGACATCTGGAGAACTGCAGCCTAGTCAGCTTCACTCAGACCCACGGGGAAATCATGGAGGAAGTAATTTTGAAAGATATTTTGGAACACATCAGGAGAAGTTGACTGGGAACAACCAGCACGGACTTACTGAGAGTAAATCATGCCTGACCAAACCAATAGTCTTCTATGATGACATAAAATCTGTGGATCTTTAGCAAGATTTTTGAGACTGTTTTCTAACATATTTTTTTATCTGTTTGGCCAAGATGGATGGACTACCAGACAGATGAAAAACAAACTGGCTTGGTGGACTGAAAGTGTTCCTGTTGAAGGTTAGTATTCAGCCTGGACACCAGTTACAAGCAGAGTTTTTCACATGTTTATCCAGAGACATTTTCTTATTAATATTTTTGTCAGTCATTTGGAGAATGGGGTAAAATGTACTTTTATCAAGTTCATGCACAGCGCCACATTGTGGAGTGGAGTCAAAGTGTTCAAAGGCAGGGACAACATGCAGAGTGATATAGACAGGCCGGAGGAACGGGCTGACAAGAACTGTATGAATTCAACAATGGCAATTGCAAAGTCCTTCACTGGGCCTGGTAGACTGGCTGGAGACAGAATGGCTGGGGAGCTGCTCTGCTGTAAAAGATCTGGGGGATCTGGTGGACAGCAGGCTAAACATGAGTTAGCACTGTGCTTTGGCAATGAAGAACACTTACAGTATACCAAGCTATACCAACAACAGCCCAGGCTGTATGTTGAATGAAGTGATTATCCCTCTTTGCATGGCACTTGGCAGGCCTTGTCTAAATACTGTGCCCAGTTTTGGCCCCACCAACACAAGAAAGATGTTGACAGACGAGAGCAAGCTCAGTGAAAGGCTACCAGGTTGGTCAGGCCTGGAGCATTTGCCCTGTGAGGAGAGGCTGGTGGAGCTGGGCTCGTTCAGCCTGGAGAATGAATGGCTTCAGGGCCGCAGGCTCCCCAGCAAGTATGAGTATTGTCAGGGTGCCTCAGGGGTTGCCTGCTTCTTAAGGGAAAGAGAACCCAGAGCTGAGCATGATAACCCAGCTCTCGGGGGAGAGTCCTTGCCATCAAAGGCTCTGACTCTACAGAGGCAGAGCTCAGGCAGGAACCGATGGTCCCAGGGGGGTGAAATGGGATCCTGGACTGTGGACAGGGTGGGAGGAGCCCCTGGGAGAGGGTTGGGCAGGGACAGTCAGGGCTGGTGGTGCCCTTGGGGTCCTGAAAAGCAGGTTAAAAGAAGATGTAGCCAGACTTTTTATTGAGTTCTACAGTAGCAAAGTGAGATATAGAGTAATAGAATCATAGAATCATAGAATCATAGAATCATAGAATAGTTTGAGTTGGAAGGGACCTTTAAAGGTCATCTAGTCCAACCTCCCCTGCAGTGAGCAGGGACATCTTCAACTAGATCAAGTTGCTCAGAGCCCTATCCAACCTGACCTTGAATGTTTCCAGGGATGGGGCATCTACCACCTCTCTGGGCAACCTGTTCCAGTGTTTCACCACCTCATTGAAAAAAATTGCTTCCTTACGTTTACTGTAAATCTACCCTCTTTTAGTTTAAAACCATCACCCCTTGTGCAATTGGAACAGACCCTACTAAAAGGTTTGTCCCCATCTTTCCACTAAGTCCTATTTAAGTACTGGAAGGCCACAATAATGTCTCCACGGAGCCATTACCCCTTGTTCTGTCACTACACTCCCTGATAAAGAGTCCTTCCTTAACTTTTCTGTAGGCCTTCTCCAGGCTGAACAACCCCAACTCTCTCAGCCTGTCTTCATAGCAGAGGTGCCC
>VYXH01005314.1:0-67779 GCA_013397275.1 Burhinus bistriatus
TACAGGGGCACCGTCACTTCCCTACAAGAACAATTCCCTGTTCTTGCACGATCAGGTGTTGCACTGTATCAAGTACACATCAGGTACAATACAAGCACCAAAGCTTCTCTACCTTTACTTTTCTTCAGTCGTGTCTGTGTAGTTCTTATGTTGCTCACTGCTCACTCACTAAAACTAACTGCAGTTCTTTACGATTATTTCTGTTTGCATTGAATGTATTTTGTTACTTTTTCACCTGAAATCACACATGAATTATAGCAGAATAAAACCTGAAATGTTGTGTCGGAATCTGCTTTCTCATTTAGATATTTATTCTTAAAATTTTTTTATTTTGTATTCAAGAGAAAGAGAACATTTTCAGTTATGACTTTTAGAAGAGAGCTGTAGTAATAACAGATCTCAAAGTCGATATTAATGGATTTTTGTTCTTTTGATAACATTCTCTTATTATGCTCTGTGGAGGTTACATCTCAAGTGAGTATCTTTACAGAATCTACAGAATGACTCCTCCATCTTAGAAAAGATATTTTACAAGTACAGCAGGATTCTTCTAACAAAGGTTATAGATGTAGGAAAAAAGATATTTTTTTTTTTTGCTAGTAATAATCACCCATCCCTGTTTTTTTCTTTCTGTCTTATTTTCAATAATAGTCTCAGAGCTGCCATGCAAAACAAGTAGAATTTGCAGTTACAGAAGTCCGACAGAGTAATTGACTTGTCCCAAGTGACACAAAATTCCAAATACTGATACCAATGTTATAAGCATGGAACAGCTACACCTAGATTCTAGAGTAAGACCTGACAGCCCCAGTTAAGCTGTGGCTTTTCATGATGCGCGTCAGAGTAACTCAGCTGTATTTCTAGTGATTGAGTTGAATGGAAGACCTGATCTCAAGCCTTTTCCTTGAGTTGGCTTAATGTTTCTTTTCCATCTCTATTTTTAACTGCATATTAAAAAAGAAAAGTAAAGAAGATGATTATTTTCTTTCACAAAAAGAAAAAAAGAGTATGGAGTCTACCACTGAAATCAAAGGGTTGCTAACAATGACCAATCAATAAGAAACATTTCACTCCTAGAGCCCTTTAATCTACCCGAGTATTTTCATTTTCCATCACCTAGTTGGAAGCAAGACTTAAACCGAGAAAACAATTCAGCCTTTCTTCTTGAAGACTTTAGAAACTTATAAAAAAATGTTTCAAAAGTTTCAAGTTACAAGTCAGATCACATTGTGCCTGTCTCATCCTCAGATTTCCACATCCACTTGAAGTCAGGAGACACTCACTTTTACTTCAACGGTACTTATTTTGAAGATATGAACTCAGTCATGGGTAATTCCATAAGAGAATAAGCCAGTTAATGAATTCAACTGTGATTATTTTGGAGACAAGCCATTATTGTTATGATCTTACAGCTTTTTATAGCTTATAATGATAGAAGTTCTTACTTAAGAAAAATCACAAACCTCAAAGTAGAGGCACCGGAATGTAAGGCTCTACCTAGACGCCAAAGGTCCCATGATAGTCACTGTGAGTCTGGGATGCAATTCAGTTGTCTAAACACCTTAATTTTGTGTCTAAGGGTTTCATTTTATCTCCAGAGTGGATAAGTTATTGTGCTTTAAGAGTTTCTTGTTACTTGCTCATTTTATGCTTATTGTTGCTAGCAATAAAGTGATTCCTTGCTTTTGCTTTTTCCTTTTTTTTTTAATTTTCAGAAAATGAGAGTCTACTCTAGGTCCTTCATCATATCTATCAGGCCTATGAGGAAGTTTTTGAAATCAGAAAGTATTTCAAATGTTATTAGGTTTTTGCAAACAAACTGGCTCCCATGCACCACTCCAGAAGAGCACAGCTCTCCCACAAGTCCAGTGGCCACGTGCTGATGTCTCAAATATAGCTGTTCTTGCAGGCTCCACTCACTGTATTGGGTAGAATGGCATCAACTATGAGCTCTTAGACACCTAGCTTATACAGACAGCTAAATGTAGGTGTCTTAATCTTGAAATGAATCCCACATAAAGCGACAAATTAGTCACTGGTAAATGACAAGTTTATCTTCATATATCATGTATGATTTCTATGAAAAGTTAGAATAACACTTCATAATTCATTAAGTAAAGTCACTTTTTTTGAAATGAAGTGTCCCTCAACCTAATTCAAAATATGGTGGATGTGGAAATAGAGAGAAGATTTTGCGAGGAGTAACTCACAGTTTCCGTAATTTCCATTTTTTATCTCAGTACGCAAATCCAGAAAACAGAGGGAATAAAAATAAGTTGCTACTGCCACATTTATTAAAGACCATTATGTTGTTATATCTACTTTCTAAAGATATTTTTGGCTTCCCATTGGAGATGCAGTGGGAATGCAAGGGAGCAGCCAGCCCCAAAGGCAGCTTCCTCCCCTGGCTCAGAAAGCTGCAGGAGGACAAGACCAGCTACAAGAAAAAGGTGGATGGGAGCTGTGGAGAAAGGAGTGGGAAGAAGAAACAGAAAAACTACTACCACTACTTGAGGAGGTGGGAAAGAAAGCAAAAAGAGAGGGAAAGGAAATGTGGCAGACATTTCTCCAGATCCTTCTGGGAAGAGATGAGCTGTACTAAGCATCTGACTGGTGATAGTAGTTCCTATATCCATGCCTTGTTCATCCACATTAGTAGCAAGAATAAGCAACAAACACTGAAGTGGACAAAGACTGAGAGGCAGGATCCAAAGCCACTGAACTGGCAATGTGGAGATGCTGAGGAACATAACATTTGACGTCTTTGGAGAATGAACTTTGTCTCATGTGAATCATTAGCTGAGAATTGCAGTTATGTGATTAAAAACTATTCAGCAAGAGCACAAAGGCCCAGTGAAGATTAGCAGAACGATGCCAGACTGGGGAACCCTGTAATGTAAACGGGGCACCCTGAACCAGATCATCCTGGGACTACCCAAGGAGAATGGTGGGACCATTGTCCCCAGTGGGAAGCCCACCAAGAACCAAGGACAGTCTCTCTCACAGCACCTTGCAGACTGAAGGAGTTACTGTCTGCACAGGTAGACCCTCACTATGGGATACCAGAAGCAACAGATTTGGGGATTATATAAAATTTGTTATAAGGTATTTTAAAGGAATTATGGGAATGTGTGAGACATTATAGGATGTTTAGGGAAGGACCAAAAGCAGATAAGGGAGCAGTCAAGGTGGTTTAGGAAGGAACAAGCAGGAAAAAATGGAGAGGAAAGGGGATAAAACAAGCTGGTTGGATGGAAATGTCTTTTGTTGGTACAACTGTCAGACTGAGCGTGGCATTTCATAATCCCAATCTGCCCTGTCTTCTCATTAAATCCTCTTTCGAATTATCTTCTGTATGGGTGTGCTCTCTATTCTGAGTGGGTATGTGTGAAAGCTGGTGAACTTTAAAAAACTGAACTAGTCAGCAAGAAGGATTAAAAGCAACATCTACTGGAAAAAAGAAACCGGCTACTGGAGTGCAATCACAAATCTCCAGGGTTATATGTCTGGGTACCAACAACTGGGGGAGCCAGGACATTTGGGAACCAGCTACTGGGTAGGCTAAGCATCTAAGCATGGAGTGATTAATATTTTGTGTATCTCTATGTATAAAAATATATTATTTTTTTTCCCTCACCACTGGATTTCCATCCTGATAGCCAGAAAGCAAGAACAGGACCAGGCCATCCACACTGTTCCTGTTTGTGTGAGTGCCGTATGCATCTGTGTGGGTGCTGGCAACGCACTGCTGCTCATGCTGAGCCGTGTGGCCAGCTGTGCATGCGCGTGTGCGTGCATGCGTGCCTGTGTCTTGTGAATACACGGTCAGCCTTGCTACTGTCTGAACCTTGGGACTCAAAGCCACAGCACCCTCACACCCATCAGGTTACTGCTTTCAGCTGCCTCGAACCAGAAATACGTTTGTCCTTGTGGAGCAAGGTGGGACTAGCCTTCAGCTGAGACAATATGATCCTGTCAGCTGAGATCAACAGAACTGTGATAATTTACCCACTAAAAATGTATTCTTCTATTATAGATTTTCATACTTTAAGGGAGGAAGCTGTCAGTTTATTTTTTGAAGGCAGAGGTGCTTAGCTTACCTTTTAATAACGGTCCTATATGGCTTTCTGAAAAAAAATGTTTGAAGCAACAATGGCACTATTTCAATAAACTTGGGCTTGGAATATCCAGAAATAATGCCATGTTATTTCTCAGAAGCCTAGAACTGTGTCCTTATTCTCGATATGAATGTATCAAAACAACAGTAATTGTCTTAGCTTCTTATAAAATATCGTATGTTGCTACTTATAAATAAGAGGGCAAAAATGGACTCTGATGTGATTCATATTGATTCTTTAATATAAAGATATTGCATTTTTGGAAGGAAAGATATGCTGTGCATATCAATCTTGTGAGAAAGAAGCTGTATTTGCTGGCACTGCTATTGTAGCTCACAGTTTTTCAATATGTCTGAGGAAATGGTGCTCTGCAGGAAACACTGTGAAGCTAAGCAATTGTGGAAGCCAACAACAAATGCGTGTGTGTAGTGTAAGTATCAGAAAGGAATATTTCCTCTCCCAGGAATTATTTATTGTTCTGTTTCAGCTGGTTTTCTCAGGTAATATGTCAGGATTCAGACAAGTTGGAAAGTACACAGGTAATTTATGATACCAAATGTATTGTAGCTTGGAAGGTCAGAGCCATATAAATTTGAAAAGCACAGAAACAGTCTTGAAGAAACTACCATTCTCTCCTTTGTGTTAAAAAAAATAAAAAAGACAAAAAAAAAGGCTTAAAGGCTCTAGGTCATGGCATCAAATCCATTGGTATTTCAAATAAGCGTACCATATAGATCTCACAAGTAGACCTAACTTACTTTAAAAAATGTTAAAAATACTTTTTCTCCTGCAATATGTAATGGAATTTAGTTCAATAATGTCACTGGATAATAATAAAAAAATTCTAACGTTTAGAATTCTTCTAATTTCTGTCAAAAATTTACCCTTGACATGTTTGCTCTTGTGCCATTATTGCCCAATAATATGCATAGGCATTTTTCCATTTTTTTGGTGGTTGCTCCTGTTTCTTCAACTGTTACAACCCCTTTCAGCTGTTTTTTTTTACCGAAAAAAACAAGAGCTGTTGGGCCTTGGGTCTGCATAGGTCTGCTCAGCCATGCACGGGCAGTGATTGAAACGCTCTTCCCCAGCTCCATGGAAATGAAGTATAATCCAGTTCTTGTCTCAAATATTTTTAAGCAAGCTAGTACTCAACTGCTGTGTTCTCAGCCTCTCAGTCCTTCATTGCATCTGTCCTAATAAAAAAGCAAACGGCAACACAGTTCTACTGACTTGCAAGTTACTACATTGGGTTGTGCCAGCTCAGTGTCCCACAGTGATGCAAAATTTTAATAGGAAAGGGCTGATTGTTTCTGAAACTTAAATCTGTTGTGATTCCAGTAATATGCTTAATTGAATTGAGCGCAATGAGAACTTTCTTGCTTTTGATCCATACCCAGTATTTCAAGATGTCTGCTGGTAGACAGCTGGTTTGGATGGGGGTTTGAAGAAAGGCCATTTCAGGCACTGATGAAGTTGAATTCCTGATAAATTCAGGCAACTTTCGTCAAAATGCCGCAGTTACAATCCAGGCAACAAGAGGAGTTTCTGTAGATGCAGTTTTCTGCGTTCATTTAAATGGAATTGATGTTCTGCAAGCCTCATTTTGCCGCTGATACAGTAGCTAAATGCATTGTCGGGCAAGATTGGAAACTGACAACAGCAGCGACAGATTTATTCCATTTATTAGGTCACTTGTCACTCTTCGGCAGGTTTCCCATCCTCAAATTATCTTCAGGATACAAAGTAACTAAAGTGGAAGAGAGCAATTTGTCTTCAGTATGGGTTATGGAGCTGAAATTTTTCACAACCATTTTGTTTGAGATTAATTTGTTTGCACACTGCATCGATGGTTATATTCTTCTTTCTTTATTAAGACCAAGAGCCTGCAGGTATGAAGCTTAAGAAGTCCATTTCCCCTTGACAGTGTCACCTTTCCACAGGGACTGAGATGCTATCTTCATCTTCAGGCCTTAATGGTGGTGTTTGTTTTCTTCATTTTGGGACTAACAGTTTCCAAAGTGGTTTTGGGATCAAGCAGACAGGTGACCAGCCAGCTGCTGGCTATCAAACAGCAAGCATCCTGTATCTGCTAAGATAGACCACAGGATAAAATGAGGCTTCTTGGGTTGTAATATGAACTAGTCCTGCCATAGAATCTTACTGATAAATTTATAAAACTTTAGTTCATAACGAGTTGTATTTTTGGCCTTCTGGAAGACAGTTTTGAAATCCCACTGATCTGCTGGTAAGACCCAAAATTACAAGGGGTCTGTTACCGTGTAACTGTACTATATAGTCGTTGCCAGTGTAAAGTATGCATTGTGGTATAGATATAACATTAGCCGCTGTTCTCATCCCTCAAACAAAGGGGATTGCCTGCATTGAGCCCCTTGCAAATTCAAAGCTGAAGAGAAGTATGGACTTGTGGTGCCACTGCTGGCTCGCACTCTGGGGAAAACATTTTGCAATAGCGCTTCTTACAAGTAATGATAGGCTGACGTTTGAGGTAAAAACTCTCTTTTTGACCCCCTTCTGAGAAAAGGGCAGGCAATGCTTAGAAAAGTGCGAAATGGAGAATACTAATATTATGAAACTGCGTAGCACATCCTGCTTTGCCTGAATACTATGGCATAGTCATGATATTGAGACCCATACTTTATAGCCCCGTTTAGAGAATTCAGTACCAACTGCAATGAAATTGGGTTGCAGCTGTCATGGCAACCTTAACTCAGAGTTCTGTGTGGTACGTCATTGTAACTGCTATACAGGATTTTCTTCTGTTTGTTATTTTCTCCCTTGGATGTTGCATTTCTATCCTTTATCCTCTTGCATAAAGCAGTACAGGGGTATATTACAAACCGATGAATGTTATCAGTATTAACAATGAATCCTTACCTATAAACCCAGCTTAACTGAAATATCAGTGTAGTGGGTCTGTAAGTAAATGCTAGAGATACCGCTGGTATTTTAATGCTGGTAGATCTCCCTTGCTTTCCCTCCCCTCACATATGACTTTTCTATCCCTAGCCACATCTAACTCTTGCACAGGGACACAGCTCTTCCTCACCAGAAGTTATCCTGCAGCTCTCCACTAACCAAAGTTGGGCTCTTCTCAGCCTGGGCTGACCTGCAGTTTGGCAAGACACTTCAGCAGGGAAGAAGGAGCCCTTGTGCAAAGCACAAAAAAATCTACCAAAACATTTTTTTTATTACCTTTTTTAAAATATTTGTTACCATTTGACAGTATGCATGTTATGACTGAGCACAGGCCATGTGGTGCTGTTTGTTCCAAAGAAATAAGCATCTGAATCTTGTTTAGAATTAAATTTTGTTCTGTAAGATCTACTTAGCATGTTCAATTTCACTATTTCTGCCAGAAAAAGTTTTCAGAGTAATCAAGATGAGTTAATAAGCAATGAGAAATCCTTTAAAAATATTCAATTCTGCCTGAATTTCCTTTACAGTGTTATCCACCTTGCCCGATTATGAAATGACTTAGATTATAAAATTCAAAGAAAAATAAATTTTGTATTTAAATTAAAAAAGTAACCATGGCTTATCTGTCTGGAGATGGCTATAGAAACAGAGATTAACATCACTCCCTTGGAGAAATCCTACAAATTCAATTTAAATTTAATAGAGAATGATTTCCATTTCATAGGGCTTTTTAAATAATCATGTAGAATTTTACAGTAACAGTACTTAAAATTCCAGACAGATTCAAAATCCTCCCCTGACACCCTTACCTTGCGTGTGCACACACACAGAGTTTCTTTTACAGGTCCATTTTACACAACTGATCAGAATTTCCCTTATGCACCCTCCACCTTATCCTGGTTTTAATTTCATTTTGTAAAACCAGCACTGCTCTGTCTTCATTTCTTTCTGAGTCTAGGGACTTCTCATGTCTCCCATCCCACTCATCCCTATGCCAGCTTCTCACATACTGTCATTTTCATCTTCTTTTTTTTTTTTCCCATGACTGGCAGTGTGCTACGTGGATAAATTAGCAGAAATATTTATTTTAAACTCCCCTTGATATAATAAAGGGGGTTGCAGCCCAAACCACGACAATCCCCAAAGCTCAGAAAAATTCATTTTTATCAGGCTGTCAGACTCGTTCCAGATCTACTACCCCAAGACATCAATACCTCTAACACTGTTTCTAAAGAAAAGACTCCTCTTTGTGCCATGAAATCCGATGTCCGTTGGGGTAGAAGGGTGTAGGTCTGGGTATCTTCCAGAAAACAGTTACCTTCATGTTGTTCTGATAATTTTACATGCTTGGCAGCATCTTCACAATGGGATAAAAACATGCTACACCAATATGAAGAAAAGTATAAAGTATAGCTTATCACTGCTCATTTTCTCTGCTTTCCCATTTTGTTCTTCTTATGCATTAGGAATAATTTTAAAAGAATGAAATAATGATTTAAGCAATAAAGAGCTACATTCCCTGTAACCTCTCTCTTCACATGGACATAGCAGAAACATGGATACATGCTAGTGATGTACAATTCTCTGCACCACTTCTTTTTTCATTTCCTTGTCTCCTTTCACCCAGGTCACATATCACACACGATGCTGGATGGTGGAAGAAGGTACAGATACACCAGTTCTTCACTTTCTCAACTTTCTTCACCTTGGATGCAGGGGTCACCTAGAAGCTCTTTGAGAAAAGGGATTGGATTATCTGAATACACAGTTCACTCCAAAGAGTTTTGAATAAGGCTGTGTCTGAACTTCTCCTGAATGGTGTTGTTACTGAAAAATGACCGCCAATATTTCAGCATTTTGGGCCAATGCCAAAGGTTCACGAACAGTAACAGTAACTCAGAAGAGAGAATTCAGAGGTGTTTTCTGGCATAGGCAAAATGTGGCAAAATACAGCGTTAAAAATAATGTGCTTCTCTTCTGCTGTAATAATTCTCAGCTCCTCGAGGAGGAGCTTGTGTTCAAGCTACAGATCAGATTTTCAATGGGCAAAACATTTCATCTGCATTAATCTGTGTTTAGTACAGCATTCAACCTCACATGATTCTTAAGAGCTTAAAATCTTCTGTTTGGCAAGGCAAAATGAGCATCCAGTTCATTTAACTTTCGCGCAACATGTAGTAGACTGTTAAACCATGGAAAGTTTCCTATTTTTTAATCCAACATCCCAAGATTTAGCCAGAAAAGCATAATTCCTGTTGTACTGAAAGAGCAGACCTGAGGTATGGTTACATAGCTGACGGCCACCGACTTTGAAAAAATCTCCTGTTGAAATTAGAATTTTGCAGTTGGGGTATATATCCATTATGTTCTCAAATAAGATAGACTGAAAATATTTCTGGTTTTAATATGCCAAAGGGATAATTAAAAATATGGAAAAGAGTGCTACTTTACATTGCTAACGTCACGTAAGTGATTTATACAAGTATTTGGACTTTTGTGTGTGAGGAACAATCTCAGGTATATAGTTACTGATCAAATGAGGTTTTTTCATTCAACCGCATTTACAAAATAACCATTAACTCCTTTCATACAGCCAGCAAGCCACACCTTTCACTCAAAATTATTGTTAAAAATCATTCTTTTAGTCTGACAGAAGAAATACTTGAGAAATGTTTACTTGTTCTCCCAATTTGGCAGCATGCCGTGTCCAAGAAAGCTGATACACAAAGCAAAAGCTCTTTATCTGAAAGTGTGAAGAAAAGAAATTTTATTGAATTTAGCACTTTTCCACGGACATTTCATTGTCCTCTGACCCTGTTCTCAGCAAACTACTGAATAGATTTGCTGAAACTTTCCAGAGAAATTCAGCCTGAGTCAGACACCTGGTGTTTAAATTGCAAGCCGTCCATTTAAAGTTTAGACAGGTAATGCGTCTGAAAATAGAATTTTAAAGTAGAAAATGTAAGTCTGGAACTCAAAAATACATAGCATAGTGCTTTAGATTTGCACGGTTAATAAAATCCGTGCTTCAAATGGCAGATCTTAGCATTGTTTTTCAAACATCAAACCAAGTAAGGACAGACCAAAGAACTGGATCACTACTGTCCGACTGTCATTCACTAGCGAATCTGAAGGATTTCCTGGCATTTTGCTGAGATGTCAATGGTTCCAGAATGTTGTCAATTTTGAATATCCAGATGCTGCTTTGCACAGCAAACTCATTACACTTTTCCCTACTAATACATTTTTCCATGTAAGGAATTTCTATGGCAGACGTTAAGCTGCCTTGAATTATGAATGAAGAGGAAGAGAGCTGTGAAATGTAAAGTTGTTGTCAACACTGCAGAGGTTTGAGAACTTCTACATTGGAAAGTACATGGCAAAGAAAAAGTTGTACCGTGGGAAGGATGGAGAACACATTATCTCATATGTATCAAAATGTAAACTGGTGCCAGTTCTTTGCTGTTCAAAGAAGTGCACTCAAATTGTGAAGATTTCCTCTTTTTTTTTTTTTTACTTGAAAATTATTTGTGTTTTCCAAACCATGAGTAAGAGTGAGATTTATTGGCTAGAACCTATGAGGGAAAGCAATAACCAAAGACTGAAGTGATATGTAGCATGTGCAATTCAAAGTAGGATTTTTAGGGATTTATAACTTTAAACTTTTTTCAACATTTTTCTTTAAGTCAAGACAAAGAATCACCCACATCATTTAAAAAAAAAAAAAAAAACCACACAAAAATCTTGAGAACTCACTGAAATCCATAGAAGCTATGGAATACATCACCTGCTGAAAACCAGGACCAGGGTGACTTAGGTAGTCAAACTGAGATTCATCATATACCACTTTTCCAGTACCTCAGCCTTAACTTGAAAGCCTTATGCCCCCTAGTTTAAAATGAGGTGTTCTTCATAACAGTACTGAGTTTTAAAATATATTGAAAAACTGGAATAAAGCTTACAGTAGGAAGGTAAAGCTTTGGCTGATTAGAATGAAAGGCAAAAAAACCCAAAAAAGCCCAACTGAATCCCCACATAAAGTTGATGAACTCCAAGAATTATATCCTAGAAAACGTACTTTCTGTTCTAAAGGTGACTGCGATAATTTTCTTGGTTTTCCTTCTTTTTTCTTCCTTTTTCCCTCTCTTTTTTAGTTTGCCTATAGACTAAATACATTTTCATTTCTACAGTATACTGGAGTTTGTTATAAGGGCTGGAATCCAAAACCTGTATCCCAGAAAGGTCTTTGATGTAAATTTGTATATACTTGGCCTAATGGTTCTGTACGAGTTTGAGTTTGTTGAACTCTTTTGGCACAGATATCAATTTTGGCAAAGAACAGAAAGCTCTTACTGCTTTTCACTGCTGAACCCTTTGCAATGAGAACTAATCCAGATGCCAAAACATACCTGAAGTCACTAACAAGCCTTTGGGTAACTTACTTGAAGAATTGTTGGCACACAAGAATCTACTCCAAAGCCTGTGGAAATTAATAGAAAGGTTTCTTCTGACTTAATTTGAATCCCAATCCAACATCAACATTAAGTCAGTGGTCCCAGCCAGGCAAGTAAGTGTTAGAAGATCAGACCTTGTAGGAGTATTCATTGTTTATCATAAACACAATGTAAATAGATCTACTTTTGATGTCTTACTGGAATAATGAAGGGGGTAGAAGGATTATTTTAAAATCTTTTACCAGGACCAAAAATGTAGAAGCAACAATATCTTATACTACAGAACAATAAAAAATTGGAAACTTAGTTACAACCTGTCCAAACACAAACCAGTTCCTATTAAGAAACTTTTGTTTCCAATGAATAGACAAACCACTGTTTGTGAAACAGTGAGAAAGACCTGGCTTTGTTTAGCCTGAAGAAGAGAAGACTGAAAGGGGACCTCATCAATGCTTACCAATATCTAAAGGGCAGGTGTCAAGAGGATAGTCAGGCTCTGTTCAGTGGTGCCTAACGACAGGACAAGAGGCAATGGGCACAAACCAGAACACAGGAAATTTCATCTCAACATGAGGAAAAACTTCTTTCCTTTGAGGGTGGCAGAGCACTGGCACAGGCTGCCCAGAGAGGTGGTGGAGTCTCTGACTCTGGAGACATTCCAAACCCGCGGTCTCCAGAGGTCCTTTTCAACCCTGACCACTCTGTGATTCTGTGATTCTGTGAAATATTTATTACTTATTTAGAAATTTTTCAATATCACAGCTGCTAGGAATAGCTGCATTAACTTTGCCTTTATCTGAATTCCTTTGTGCTTGCTGTTATACTATTACTCTAGCTTTGCAGGTCATTTCTATTTAAAGTATGAATCTACAGTCAGACATTATAGCTACTTGTGTACTCGCTAGGGCCAGGCAACATCCCTGGTTATAGGTCTAAAGTATTAAAATGGTCTCTAACATGGGAGTGGTCTGGGACACCTGGGCACAGATCAGGGCTGATTCCCAGTAAGTGGTTTGCAGGTATCCAGTAAGATCTGGAGGCTCAGAGTTTAACAACACGGGTACAGACCACCTGATGGCAGCAGGCCACAGTGGTAGAGAATGGTCCCAGGCAGATTTCATTTACTAACCTGCTGCCAAGTGATACCTCATCAGATTTGGTCCTAGGTAAGAAACGCAGGACTTGCATAAGACATCATGGAGGAACCAGTTATGGAAAAGTCTCAAGAGGTTTGATGGGGGAGAAGAGAGAAGGGGGAGAAAGTTCTTGAGTCATTTATGCTTTGTTTCTATTTATCTGCCAAACACAGATCCACACCGTAATTTGCAGCAGAGCATGTGCTGTGCAAGTAGTTGTTATAAGCACAAAAGCATCCAAATTTGTCAGTAAAGGAGATCATTTCCATTAGAAGGCATGCACTGAGCTCACCTTGCATCTGGAAACTATCAGGCTTCACAAGAAAGTTATGTGTCATATTTAACCTACAAGATAGTGGTTGGTCTTCATAGCTGAAATCTCAGGGGAAAGTTTTATGAAAGATGACAATGTGAAAGTCAGTAGTCCAGCTTTTCCTTAAAATGTGTTTAAATGGGAAATAATTCCACTAGACAAGCCTCTGATCTCAGTCAAACTGTTGGAAATCTGGAACACTGGATATCTTGCTGATAAACATCAGCTGCATTATTCTAGTTTATCAAGGAGTAATGGGATAATGATTGTCCCTAGAAGACACTACACAATGTCTTGATCCAGAGAATAAAGGAACAGAAAAGCATTAGGGTTGTTTGTAGATTATCCTACATTAAGCTTAGCAAATCAATCACCATATTGTGAAGTAAGTCTGTGTCATACTGTCTAACAGAAAATCCATATTTTGTTGTGAAAAATGCACAGCTTCATCCAGAATGTCTTCCTCAGAAAGAAAAGGTGAGGATTAATGACTATAAATTGTGATAACCTAAAGTGACAGAACACAGAAATCCATAGAATTGGAAACTTCCTCTGGGTTTTCTGCAAATGATGCAAACTTTGTTCCATCGTAACGTTTGACAAAAGTCAGTGGAACTTTTTCAGGACTTGAAATTGAGGAGTACAGGAGTTCTCATGACAAATCCTGTCTTGTCTGTTTCCTTGTATCATGGTAGAATGGATCTAAAGTCCAAACCTACCAACCGTATGTGTGCTTCCAGAAAAGAATCCTAAACTCAGATACAAGTGCCACATACAAAGTCCTTTTCAGTCACATACTTAGGGATATTTGCAGGTGGATGAACTCATTTTGTTAAAAAGACAGGTTGATGATTTGCATGTTGAGCCATCCTCTGATCTTCCTTCTTAAATGTGTGTGGACTGAACAATTTAAAATGATTCGGCACTAAAGACCTGTCTTCATACTTATTTTCACCCTCCTCCTTTTTTTTTTTTTATTTATTTTTTTATTTAGCAATCTTTAGGTGGTTTGAACACACAGTATTTAATTTCCCAGTTTTTCAGTGGGAAAAAAATTTTCAAGAGTGAAGCTTAAGAGCTACTGACAGGGATAGACTGCAGGACAGAAATTGCAAGATTGTGAAAAGTTCTGTTCATGTGTTTCAAGAAAGTAAGCTAATCTCCCTTTTAAAAAGCAAAGTGGAATAATGTTTATATATTAGACTTTTTAACTTATTTCTCCACTAAGACTTTTAATAATAGATGAACTTTCAGGTTATGAAATATTAATTCATAAAACAAGGATCTCTAGAGTCTGAGAACTTCACTTTTGATCTTGTTCTTCAGACATATCTCAGATTTCCTTTTTTCCATTTTTAAATCTGGTCTCATAATGAAGAAGTCCATCTGCTTTTTGTTTTCATACCTTCTTACATTTGTTAAAGCATGGGAATCATCCAAGTTTTGCATGTTTTAATTACATATTGATGATATAATGTTTTCTGAAAATGAAAACCATAGCCTTCTAGTGGTACTTAGGACTATGGCAAATGCATTGTTTCAAGCTGATAAACCAGGTTGCTTGCTTCTGGCACTTAATGTCATACCATGTACAGAATACAGTGTTCTAATTATTGAAATTCTTATTAAAATTATTAATGCTGAACCCCAAAAACTCACCTGCATACATAGTGATTTTTCTGTTTTTTTGTTTTTTTTTCTTCTCCGGTTGTTGAATGCTTGAGTGCAATTAGAAAGAATATGACCATATTCTAAGAAAAAATGTCTTTTAAATTGATCCACATTATTGATCAAAGATATCTCAGGGAAGTGGATATTTATGCAAAATTTTGATTGCAAAAAAAGGAACAATGTATGGGAAACGCAGTTAAAATATAGAAGTTAGGATAGGGTGCTCACATGAACTTGGACTCACACTGACAAAGGGTTAAGCATTACTATCATGCCACTGCCAGTGGTTGGCTTATTGAGTAGTGTTATTACTATTAACTTGAGCATTTGTGCATCTTATATGTTGAACAGAAAGAGTACTGGATTGATACAGTTAATATTCTGAGCAAGAAACACCTGTGCCACCCCACAGGACACACTGTAGAAACCCATTCAACATTTATGTGTGTGCATTGCCTTTTGTAGATATGCAAGAGGTGTGTATTAGACTTTTCAAACACATCAGTGACATCTACAAACTTATGTAATAGTCTTATGTTTTTAAGCTTTTTACCGAGATACTAAGAGTTTGATGTGGAAAATTTTTAATTTGAATCTCTTCCATTCCAAGAAACTCCACTAACCAGCAGGTAAGAGGCAAGGCTGAAAGAATATTTCATGAAGTGGGACAACTCTGCTGAAAATCTTGCCATGTTTGAACACGAGAAATGAAAACAGAGGGGCTGAATTCAGAACATTCTCTGTGGGGACATCTGAATGCTAAGATACTATTCATAAATTCTGTGTTAAAGCATCACCAGACAAAATGTGTAAAGAGTACTAATGGTTGTACTGAGCATTGGACTCCTTTCCCAGGAAGTGTCCTAACCACTTGGACTCAAAAGCCTGTATTCCACCCAAGCTACATATTAGGATTTTAAGTGCCTGTCTGGATCTCAACCCTAACCTGAGAATATAACGTTACTAGCTTGGGCCTGCGGTGCCTTGAGTTCTCTGCCAGATCCTCCTCCTTTTCCATTCCAATCACGAATGACACATGCGTACTTTCTGTGGTTTGGCAGCAATTTCAGTCTGAATCTGAGCCAGGCACATAAACCGTGCTTAAGACACCTCCATATGCCACTGGTTACCTGGCTGGTTGCCAGCTGGACTCCAGCCTCAAAGCTATTGAGATGGTTGTGGGGAGTGAAGGTATCTTGCCTTGATGTGGGCGTACTGCTCAGGATTGGTGTCAATCCTGAAGTGTAATCTTAGTCCCAGTGCAATTAGCAACAAAACTTCCATTGTGTCAATGAGATCAAGATTACCTGTGCGACACCAAGGAGTTGTACTGGGTTTGCCTGGCAAGGTTTTGGTAGCAGGGGGCTACAGATGTGGTTTCTGTAAGAAACTGCTAGAAGCTTCCCCCATATCTGATAGAGCCAATGTCAGCCAGCTCCAAGACGGACCCGCCGCTGCTCAAGGCTGAGCGCATCAACGATGGTGGTAGCGCCTCTGGGATAATGAATTTAAGTAGGGGAAAAAAATAAACCTGCTGCAGAGCAGCAGCCAGGGGAAAGGAGTGAGAATATGTGAAAGAAACAACTCTGCAGACACCAAGGTCGTTGAAGAAGGAGGGGAAGGAGGTGCTTCGGGCACCGGAGCAGAGATTCCCTTGCAGTTCATGGTGAAGACCATGGTAAAGCAGGTTGTCCCCCTGCAGCCCATGGAGGTCCATGGTGGAGCAGATATTCTCCTGCAGTCCATGGAGGTAGGTGGATGCCTGAAGGAGTCTGTNTGGCATCCAGCCAAGGTCAACATGCCACAGGAGTGGTGGACAAAATTCCATCAGTTTGGGTTTTGAACTGTTGCGATTTCATTTATAATGAAGTGGCTCAAGGCTGATGGGCATAAATTAGATTTTTAATTGTGTGGTGCATTCTGTAAGGTGCCTTAAAAATGCAGGATAAATTCTTCCTTAAAGCATCGCAAACAGTGATTTCCATTTTTATGTACTTTATCATTGTTAATAATCTGGTGAACGTACAAAGTAAGAAATGGGAAGAAAACTAGAAAAGGTGAAGTCATATGAAGAGTTGCTTTACCTTTTACTGAACTCTGTTTCAAGAACTTCAGTTATACAGCTGTCCTTGGGTCTAATTCAATGCAGAGAAGTGAAGTAATATTGCTAGATGGCTGTAAACCTCAGGGAAATCCTCTATTAAGGGAATGATGGCCCTGAAGGGAATATCAGGCTTTATTGTTTCTCTGTTTCTTTGAACACTGTGTTCTTGAACTCTGAAGTAGCATTAGCATCCAGGATTGTACTTCCTAAACTGGGATTGGCTCGATAACTTGATTATTCTCTATAGGTAGGTATTCTAATATTCTGCTGAATTTCCATTTTAGGAGAATTATTTTTCTGCTTCAAAATTAGCCCAATGGAAAAGGAGGAACATTTGCAAAGGCTTGAACCTTGAGGGAGGAGACATAGAGTTAAGGCTTCTACAATCAATATTGACAGTGCTGCCCTAGCCTATAGGAGGTACAAGTTCAACAGCCTGTCTAGGCCAATTCAGAGGACAGCAAGGCAAAGTTTTCTTCCCAAAGTGGTAATTCAGACAAAAAATAATTTACACTTCCTTTTTCCGCATCCCAGGATAATGCCTCACACCTGGAAATACAGGGACTTCAAACACCTTCACAACAATCCTTTCAAAAACAGACTTTAGCTTGAAAATTATTTCAGCTGCTTTTTCTTTTTTTTTTTTTTTTTTTTTCCAACTGCAGGTATTCTTACATGTCAGCTTCTGCATCTAAATAATAGATTTGATGCTAACTTTGTACACCGCTTAAATTCTTTATGCAATTCAGATCATCTAGATGTTTCTTTCTCATAGATAGCTTTATAATATAATGCGTAATGTACAAATGTAATGTTTATTACTAGACCTAGACCAAAAACTACATTTTAGTCTTGGTGCTAAATACCAGATTTCAACTCGCAGCTGTACAATTTGAAAGCCAATGAGGTATTCCTCAGATTAGGAACAGGTCAGTATAACCCCGAAGCTCAAACTCGAAAAGATACAAAGTGGCGTGAGCAGTTTATTTGAAAACCAAAACCGGGAAAAAAAACCCACACAAAGCACTTAGCTATACAACTCAACCTCAAGTTTATACTCGTGATGATTTTTCAGCTGTCTATGGCTGAACTTTCTGAGATTCTTCTGTAGACAACATGTCCTATGAATAGATCTTTAACTCAGATAGAGATAAACCCAAAGGCCTGAGTGTTAGAAACAAACAAGCAAATATTTCCACCTGGGTCAACCTTACCCTTCACAGTGCAGCAAGCAATCATTCTACTTCCTTCCAGAAAAATGCATCAAGCAGAAAATAGCTCATGGGCTTCAGTTTGGAGGAAGAGGTAAAGAAAAAAAAATAATTACTTTAATTTATTCCCTTTTTTTTAGACTAAAAATAAAAGAAAAGAGAAAGGAAAAGTGTGGCTCAGAGTGAAATTTTCAAAGACGCGTCAAGGAAATGGAAATCTCATCCAAACTGCACCTAAAAAGTTTTTTTCGCCCAAAATGCAAATAGTTCTTTGCTTTAGATCACTAAGGTTACCACTCTGTCCATCCATGTTAATGCATGCCCATTTAAAGGATCATTAACAAAGTTTTACTTATTTATTTTAGTTGAACTTGTGTCCCACCTGATTTTCTTCACATATTCTCAACAACAAATGGCTTATAACCAAAACCACCAATTTTATACTGTATATTTGCTGCAAAATCACATTTATGTAAATACTGACTTCACACATTCAACGTAAAAAGGACATTGATATCTTGCAGACAAGAAGGTCAAGAGCATAGGCTGCCTGGAGGGCTGCCTTTGGGTAAGAAAATCAATTAAGTAAGGTTAGTTTAAATTTTACTCCCTTTTTAAAAGCTTGTCAACTAAAGAATGAGCTTTGTCATTTATATTCCAGCCAGCGGTGGGAAGGGGCAGGGGCAGCATTGTCTGAGGGAAATTTCAGGAACCTCAGCCCCAGAAGAAACCTGCATGGACCTCTCTTGTGCTCTGCCTTTCATTTCTGCAACGCTCTTTACTGAAGAGGGCTTTAGTTCCCTGTTGTGAAGCCTGGCCAGGCCAGGGATAATAAGGAAAAACTCTTTTGTCCCTTTAACCCACTCTCCATTTGTCAGGTCCCTGAGGTCATCAACAGGTCTTAACATCTCTTCCCAGGTCCCCAGGGCTCCCCTTACCCTGCCCATGGCTCAGAGCTCCATCCCAGCCCCTGGGAGCCCTCAGTCCCTGCCCTAGTCAGATCCCAGCCCTGTCACAGCCTTGCCCTGCCCAGCCATGGGCTATGCCATGTCAGATCTACCTGCAGGCCAATGTCCCAGCCCTGTCCTCAGGGAGATGCCTGATGCCCTGGAATGGGGCTGACTTTGTCATTGCATCCTCAGGAGTCCCTGCCACCTCCAGACCCAGAAAGCTGCTGGCCCCCACAGTGCCCTAACACCGTGTGCCCATGAAAAGGCCTAGTGTTGATTCAGAAATAGAAAAGTGACAGCTGGAAGCTAACGCTTCTGTTTTACAGGTGTCAAAACATGGGCGGTTATTGTTGGTTCTGGTAAGAAACATAGTTTTACAGTCTATTTTGAGTATAAAAGAGACCAGGAGGAGCCTCCAATACTTAAACTGTTGCCTTCCCTCGCCACCACTACTGGCAGACCAGCATTTTTCTCATAGAGCATGCTTTTATGCAGAAAGAAGTGGATGTCTCCATATAAATATATTATTTTTTTCTTATTGCTGGAGTCAAAAGTTTGATTTACGGTTTGGTTTATATTTCTATTTTTTATGGGAATTTTCTCCAGTTCTCTTCTAATGTTTGACTTATAAGGCAGTTTTGCTACATTTTTGTCCCAGCTTGCACTATGTGGCCCATCACTGTAGTATTTCAGAAGCAACGCAAGCAATAACCACCTGCCCTGTCTGTTCTGAATGGTCATTCCCAAGTTTGAAGGGCATTCAGGAACTTGACAAAGCTAAACTTTTTGATTAGAAAATTTCAGAATGAGCATCATTGTTAAAATTATCAGCTTTCACTGGGGACCAAGCCGCAGGCTGGCTTTAAGGTTTCCTGCAATAAAATGCTTAATGAACACATTGTCCTGGCTGCCAAACGCCAATGTGAGGCCCTTGACAGCATGATGATATCAAACCTCCAAATAAAAAGCAATTCTCCTAGCAGACTGTAGCTTCCGGCAATGTACATAGCTTGATACAGTCATTAGTTTTTATGCAGTTTTAGAGCAAACGTTTTACTAGGAACCCAATTTTCTTCTGACAGAAGAGCCTATTAGGCACCCCAAGCATGACAAGTGTCAAGAGCTCCTTTCAACTGAAACATGCTGGTGACAGAAGGTGATTTGCCATCAAAGATATATACGTATATTTTGTTTGCTTGGTTTGAACATTAAAAAAAAAGAAAGAAAAAGAAGCATCTTAGCTTATCTCTTATGATCTCCTCTACTGTTGATGGTTAATATTTATTTTAAAATTTTGAAAAAAGGACTTCTATAAAGGCTATATTCAAAGGACGCTTTGATTTTTGAATAGGTAACAGCCTTGAGTTTTGCATTATGCAAGGACAGCTGGCAAAGCATGTGGGCTGTGAAATAAGCAGGAGGTTTGATAAAATCCATCCTGAAAGAGAAAACAAGGTTAAGAGCAATGAGCTGTGACTGACTAGAGCTGTGGGAGCTTGCAAACCTTCCCCCCAAATGTAAATGCTTAAGGTTACTTATCTGAATTGTCTGTTGAAAGACATTGTGTTCTGCGACAGTGTGCAATGAGGGAAGATGAAGTCCAGTCCTATCCTTTCTTGTTCTATAATGCCCAGCATCCATTCCCAAAGAAAGTGCTCAACTTGTAAAACTAACTTAATTTCTGCTGGAGGGGCACATAATGTACTGGAATATAAAATAAGCTGTACTCTGCTCTTTTAGTGTCAAGGTATTTTTATAGTGAGAATTTTTATTTTTCTTAATATAAACAACATAATCTATTCTCAGATGCAAAAATGTCATGGATATCTCCAGAGCTCAAGTTCTGGTCCTTTTGGATATTGGGCTCCAACAGTGTTGACTCAGAAGAGGCATTTTAGCACTGCACAGTATACAGGAGTTTCTGTTTGCTGTGTTAGTCCCAGAAGACAAAATTTAATCAGATAACTATTTCTCCAAAAGAGGCGCTTCTTTTTGTAGTCTATTCAGTCATTAAAGTGACCCAAATGTCAAACATTTTTTCTAGAGAATCTTTTTGCTCTTCCTATTTCTGTTGCTTCATTTTTTTGGGAACCATTTCTCCCTGAGCTTTATGATGTCTCTGAAACCTATCAACAATTTCTTATTTAAATTTGCTGAGGATGACTAAGGAAAATGGGAGATTTTCTTAGCTATTTCCTTCATGAAGTATGTCCTAGAGACGTAGTGTACAAAAACTACAATATGTAAAAACAAACAAACAAACAAACCCCAAAACCCCAACACCACATTTATTAAGGATTAGGCAACAATGGTAGATTTAATGCAAATGTAGCCAAAAGTCGCAAAACTTTCATGTTTTTAAATATTTAGTCAGTAATCTGACAGATAATAACAGACCAAGAGACTTTGTTTCTCTTTCTTGTGGAGATTATATTGACCACCTCAGACTACTCTAGCACTGCTGATATTAGCTAGATGCAGCATTGTTGTCCTCGTTAAAAAATTGTATTACAAACAGACAAGCTAACCTCACAATAAATTAAGTGGACTAGATGAAGATGTAACACATCTGAAATGAAAATCAACACTGATAGGTTGGTGGAATGCCAACATAAAATATCAAACAAAATTAACTTAATTAACCTTCAAGGAATAGTAAAAAGCAGGATGATTTTGTGTGTTAAATAGCGTGTTACATTACTAAGCTCTGACAATGTTTGGTGAGTGATCACTTGCATGAACAATTTTAGAGAAGTCAAGAGCTTCTTTGCATATTAGTGTAATGCAAGCATTTGTAATAAAGTTTATTTTGCAAGTCATTCTATCAGTTTCAAAGTTACTTCTCAAGTTGTGCTGCAAATAAATTATCTTTCAATAAGAGGTATATGATAATTCATTGTTCATAGCAAGATTTAATTAGTGGGAAAAAAACCCTTGAGGTTGTCTTTGACTTGCTTGGGACATTTCTGGAGAATGATAAGTACACTTCTCTGCAGTATCTGCGCAGATTCTGTGAAAAATAGTCAAGATAAATAGAGACGGTATAGTCACAAATCAAGAAGTTACAATACAGATGCCAAAGAGGTATGTGAGCAGACGTTAAATGGTACACAGGGCCAGGACAAGGTCAAAAGCTGGAAAGATGAAGTACTGAAGACAAAGCTGCTGCTTTGAGCTTCTAACTCAACTAAATACTGAACTCGATTTGAGACAGGAGCTGCCGCTTCGCACAGTGAGGTGTGATATGATCAGTGAGGTAATCAATAGCATTTTGTCTCAGCAAAGAACGTTTACTCAGTTTCTATCAGAACATTTAATCTCTATTCTGCAAAAGAAAAGGATTTATATCACAAACCTCTGAAAAGATATAAACTTTGAAAAAGTTGTTTTAAAAGTGATTGTACTCTATATGAATGCTTTAAGGAAGCCATGTGGAAAGATATATTTTTATTAAGATGAGATTGAAGTGATGGATTCCACAACATTGCACACTTCTAAGATTCAGCTGGACAGGGTGCTGGGCCACCTTATCTAGACCATGTTTTGCCAAGAGAAGTTGGACCAGATGATCTTTGAGGTCTCTTCCAACCTGGTATTCTATGATTCTATGGTTCTGTGATTGATCCCTACCAGAGCAGAATGGAAGTGGTAGATAGTGACAGTATTAAAAAATATAATAAACCAGCTCTCCAAAGAAACATTTCATAGTTGAAAGAGAAAGGCAGTTTCTAAGTATTTTCCCATTTTCTGTCCAGGAATGGTGGAAGGACATGAACTGGGTAGATTAGACATAAATTGGACATTTGGAAAATATAAATACATAAAATATGATAACAAGAAAAGATTTTTAAAATTCTTACAGTACAGGAATGTGTATTTAAAGACCTGGAATTTAATGGAATAGTTTTAGCTTAATTTCACAGCATGGCAAAAGAAAAATTTTCCTCTTAAATACAGTTCCTGTTTATTTCAATAGGAACATTCCCAAAAGCTAATTTTGACAATTAGAATGATTGTTTGTCTGTTAATGTCTTTTAAAGTACCAGGCAATTGCAGGCTAGATGGCTAACTGCCCTGAGGATTTCTTGTATTCAGTTAGAAAGTTTCAAAAGAACTGTTTGAAAGAAAAGATCCTGCACAGTATAAAATAACTTGAAAAATTAACAAGGTGAGAATTTTAATGTATGGAACAGTACACCTAAACATTCACATTGTAACCTATATGCTTCATAATAACTTCTAATTTAGTGAAAAAAGTCCAAGAGAAATTACACTTGCACTAAAGTAAGCAAATTGCTGCTGCATTGCTCTCATCCATAAAATTCCCTGCAACACACATCTGGTTGATCTAATGGTGAACTAACGGCTACAGATTAGGTGAGAACCATATCTATGGAAACCTGAAGAATAGTTTCTTCATTACTGAACAGAAATTCAATATCTTCCATCAGACCCTGATCTATCTTTTGCTATAAGTATCTGAAAAAGAATATCCAAACCATTACTTGATTTTTTTTGGTATCAACAAGTTTCTTTTTAGTTTTATGATCTTGGGAATTGAATATTCATGTCTACAGTTCCAAAGGTCAAACCTTACATATGGGATTTTCTACATTGTTCAAACTCCTCCGATTAATAAGAATGTATCATAGATTTAAGCAGTTAAGTAAGCAGGAGAGATGTGCTAGCATGAAAACATAAAGGCATATAATCCCAGCCCACTGAGATACACTGGTAGGTTTTTCTCTTGTGTAGTCAGAGCAGCTCTTATAGAAAGAACCAGATTTTCATGACTGGGAAGGAAAAATTTATTGATGTGTTCTGTATTAAGAGCAAATATTGTTCCGTATTAAGAATAAATATGTGGTGGTTTTCTGTTTGGATGTGCAAGTCTATTAGCTACATTTTGCTAAATATGTATAATGCTTCTCCATTTTTCAGAAAGTTATAAAAAAACAGTTTATGGTCTCTGCTAAAAAAAAAAACAAAAAACAACAAAAAACAAAAACAACCAACACCAAGATATCCATCTACATCTACATCTGAGAGGGGATCTCATCGATGTTTACACATATCTAAAGATTGGTTGTCAGGAAGATGGGGCCAGACTGTTTTCAGTGGTGCCCAGCGACAAGACAAGAGGCAATGGGCACAAACCGGAACACAGGAAATTCCATCTCAACATGAGGAAAAACTTCTTTCCTTTGAGGGTGACAGAACACTGGAACAGGCTGCCCAGAGAGGTGGTGGAGTCTCCTTCTCTGGAGATATTCAAAACCCGCCTGGATGCATTCCTGTGCAACCTGCTCTAGGTGACCCTGCTTTGGCAGGGGGGTTGGACTAGATGATCTCCAGAGGTCCCTTCCAACCCCAACCATTCTGTGATTTTGTCTGATTCTCTGATTCTGTGAAAACCAGGCTTCATTTCCCACTTGGGTAGGAGGAATGAGACAGGAACTCAGCCCTGTGGTCCTCTGGTGAGAGCCAACATCCTTGTAAGCAAAATTTCTAACTACTGGTTCTGAATGCTGAGATAGTAATTCTTGGTTTTCAAAATCAAAACAATTTTTTGGACTAGATGATTTCCAGAGGTTCCTTCCAACCCTTACCATTCTGTGATTCTGTGATCTGTACAGACAAGTTTCCAAGAGACGTCTAGGATGTCATTGATAAGTTTATTCCTCTACTGCCCCAAAAAGGGACACATTTTCAACACGATCAGTATTGTGATTCCCTCATTATTTGTCATGAACATTAAAAACATAGCTGACTTTCTGAGGTCAATTAGTAAAATTGCATATATATACCAGAGACAAGACCCACTTTTATCCCCACACTTGATGAGGGGGTGTCAAGTAATACAACCTGTTTGGAAAGAGGTTCTAACGCGTACAGATCAGTTTCCCATGATCTATGGAAACAGGGGAAAATGTCTTCCTTTGTCTACAAATATATTTTAACGTCTATAAAAGACACTGCTTCAGGAATCATTAAGTAGTTAAAATGCAAAACTGATTTCTGGCTAATATCATGCAAGACTACAGCTACAGAAAAACATGTGACTGGCAAATCAAATGAAGACCATAGGGGTATAGTGGAGCGCTCTAAAAGTGGTCTTGGAGTTTTCATTTTTGTACCACTTGAAGACAGGAGAGAAGTAACAACAAGGAGTATATTCTTGTTTTGATCTTTTTTTTAGATTCCTTTCTTTCTGTCTCTTTTACTCTATCAATATCCTTTTGACAAAAAGATGTTTCTGCAGTCCATGAGCTAGTCATAGTGTGTACAGCTTGTGCAATGGAGCTTGTACCCAGCAAAGACTCACATTTAAAATTATTTAACCTAGATATGACTCCATCTATTTGTATATGACTCTTCCTAGTCCTTCATATTCATGTAGCTTCCCTATTCACAGCGCAAGCCAGCAAAGCTCAATATTAATGAAAATGATAGTCAGCTTTACTGGATACATAGCTGAGGGGTGGTCATTCAAACTTTGGCTCTGGAGGAAAGGCACATATAAAAATATCCTGGATTTGCTCCTAAATCTTTGAACTTTCATGTGGGACTGACCTTAAAATCGCAGCTCATCGTGAACCGAGTATTTGCATTCACCTGTCCCTTTGTCATGCTGGTCTGTTGATTGTTCTGCACTGTCACAACCATAATGAAAGAGGCAATATTGTAGGTACCCAGGAGCTTAATATCTTCTTAGGACAAAAGCAATTTGCTGCTCCAACAGTGAACTCTACTAACATTCCACCAATTTTAGTGTTATTTTACGGGTGATGGGAATAATTTAAAGTCTCAAACTGAGTGATTCAGCTGACAGGTATTTTCTTCCCTCCAATGTCAAATAGCGTTTCAGTTCACATGCAGGTTCCTCTTTCTGCGGTAAGAAATAATTCTTACAGTAACGGTTCAGTAAGCAAAGACAAATATTTTACATTTTGCAGGTTATATAGATTTCTGTATTCTTTAAAGTACTTGCTTCTCTGAGAAGAAATTCTCCTAAGCAAAGTAATGATTGAAAAATCATTCAGGATAAGCACAAATAAATTATTTAAAGGTTACATCCTTTCTTTGAGAGGATGCTGTAAAATGTGAGAGAATATAAACTAGTGTGGAGATTATCAGTCTTGCAAGGATGACATGTGAGAATGTATTTTTCTTTCTGTCATGGTTTCAGTTGGGATAGTGTTAACTTTCTTACTAGCAGCTGGTATAGTGCTGTGTTTTGGATTTGGGATGGGAATAGTGTGATAGCACACTGATGTTTTTGCTTGTTGCTAGGCAGACAAGGCCTTTTCTGCTCCTCACCCCACCCCACCAGCGAGTAGGCTGGGAGGGCACAAGAAGCTGGGAGGGGACACAGCTGGGACAGCTGACTGCAACTGTCCAAAGGGATATTCCATACCATGTGATGTCATGCTCAGTATATAAAGCTGGGGTGGAAAAAGAAGGAAGGAGGGGACGTTCAGAGTGATGGCATTTGTCTTCCCAAGTAACCATTACACGTGATGGAGCCCTGCGTTCCTGGAGAAGGCTGAACACCTGCCTGCTGATGGGAAGCAGTGAAGGAATTCCTGGTTTGGCTTTGCTTGTGTGTGCAGTTTTTATTTTACTTATTAAACTGTCTTTATCTCAACCCACGAGTGCTGTCACTTTTACTNACCCATGAGTGCTGTCACTTTTACTCTTCTGATTCTCTCCCACATCCCAACCAGGGGGAGTGAGCAAGTGGCTGTGTGGTCCTAGTTGCCAGCTGGGGTTAAACTACAATACTTTCCCAATTTAAACTTAAAAATTTGCAGAAGACAGGAGAGGCCAGTGCTTGCAGCTAGTGGATTTTCCTTGGCCCTATTGGCTGCATGCTGTCTAGTATGTTGTTGATTCTTAATTTAGAGTTTACAGCCCAGGACCACAGCAAAAAGTCTGTGTTTTTTTTCTTGACTGGGTCTGCTACCTTGGGCAGACCTCTTATATGGTGCCTCTCTGTCCTTCTGCTGAAGGATGAGAGCTAGGTGCATGGACAAATACTAGAGCAGTTAATCTAAACCACACTGTAAAATTCTTTAGAAGATATTGTGCGTTCACCCCACCAGACCAGTTACCCACGAGGAGTGTCCTGTCTTCAAGGGCATGATTCAAACTGGTATGGTGTTCAAAGTGGTATGGTACTGTGCACTTCTTGCACTGGCTGAACTACTCCATACTTAAGGAAAGGCAGCACACTTTGGACACCTGCAGGAATATAACATTGTTGCTGCCTTACACAGTAGCTCACCAAACCCAGTGTCTTCTCCCAAGCAATACTCCCGGCTCCACTGAATTCCCCTGAGAGCCACGGGGAAGCTGGGACGAGGGGCTGCCAATGTGGCTCAACTGATGGGTGATAAGATGCCAGAGGCAACGTGCTGCACAACTGAGCCAGAGCTGGGGGCTCCTTCCTTCACCCAAGGAGATGAGCCACAAGTCCTTGTCGCTGAGCAAGGCATGGCCTCCCACTTTCTGCTGGACTCAGACCTGGATTCTCACGGCTTTCCTGCACGTGTGCAGGAGGAGGTTCTGTGAAGTCATGCTGGTTCTGGGGCTTCAGCTAACCTCACAAAATTAGGCTTGGCGTCTTGGTGATATATTGCAATTTGTAATAAAATCCATGTAACGTAAGACTGTGTACACAGACTTTCACAAGCAATGTTAAGCACCTCTTGCTTTAATCTTAGTCTATTTACTTGATTTAACAGAGGTTTTTCATAAATGTTATTTGTTTATAAGTCTCCTCCACCTCCTCAAAGACAACTTCTATTTATACATCATTTCTAAAATAATTCATGTGTTAAATGATGGAAATATTGGAAGAGGTAAGAATAGCAAAGAGCTTCTTCCTGTTTTTTTAAATATTTAGCTAGTGACCTTCTAGGGACTCCCATTTCACCAATATATTATTTCATCAATAACTGTTAAAAGTTTAAAGATAAATCCATACTGTAGATAATCCCGAGTAAGAAGGAATAGAGTTACAGAGGGATTTAAAGTACATTTCAAAACCAGCTGTCTTTGTTCACTTTGGTATAGGAGTGAAAAAATACCAATCTTAGGAATGTAGTGACTTGATTTAAAAGGCAGCTATGTCATTCAGATCAAATCAATTTAAATAGGTTGAGCCTTCTGTCTCTCTTTTAATTAAAAAATATCACTAGACTTCATAGGCTGATGAACATTGGCAATACACTCATTCAAGTTATTACTGTTAATAGCAATATCTTTCCTTCACAAATTGTTATTAAATGTGCCTAGGGATCTTGGGACCAACTGTGTAGCTAGAGGGAAGGATCCTGTCCTGGCTGCACGCACGCCGATCGCTGGAGGTGTCCCTTCCGCAGAACGTGCTTTCTGAGGCAAGGGATATTAACACAGAAGCGGTGACAGTTGTATAGCCGTGAGTCAGCCCCATCTCAGGAGTCTAAAGCCAAAGCTGCCAGACACACTGATGCAGAGGAAAAATGAAAAATTCAGAAATTTAATATTGTAATCCAGACGAGCAGAGTACCAGTCATGTTTGCCCTCAGGACAAGGGACACTTCGGATTTTGCACAAGTTAACTTTATTGAAAACTATAACAGTAATTTTAAGTTACAGAAGTAATTTAATTCAAGTATCAGTAAATTCACAGCTAAACAAAACTTCAGAGTTGGCCCATCAGTTCCACAGGCATACTGAGTTAAACTTTCTGAGAGTCCTTTTCAACCTTTACCTCCAGTACTGTGCAGTTTTACTTTTTTTTTTTCTTTTCAAAACTGACCCTTTACATTTAAATTGGGAAAGACACTTATTTTTAATACACTGCTCTACACTGTGACAATTTAGTGGTGAGAAGTGATGAGAATGCTATGGGACATTGGCTTTTATTAGAGAAAAACAGCAGCCTTAAAACCCGGGTATGTTTTTCTGGTGTACCAATTCAGAAAAGTATGCTCATTCTGGCTTAGACTTTCTGAAAGTGATTGAGATAGACCACATAAATGGAAAAAAAGATGTTAGGCTCTGTTTCAGTTTTATTTCTTCTACTCTTTTCCCCTCTGTTTTGCCTGTGCCTGGGCAGGGAAGAGACAAGCTCTTCAGGGAAGCTGTAATCTCTAGTGTTACAATCTCTAACTCCATAGGGTTTAATTTTGCTGTAGTACATATTTACTTCATACTTTTGAAATATTTGAGGTATGTTTTCCCCTAAGATAATGCAGATCTTTTGCTGATATGGTTTATTTCAGGAAACCAATGTGAGGTGCTCATCTGAGTCTCTGACAGATACTCCTGACAGTTTTCTGGTGGGAATAGTAGATTAAGAAGGAAAAAAAGAAGACTAGGCACCATGAAACAATGGTTCAAATATGATCCACTTGTTTCAATACTTCCTGCCCTAATTCTATGTCTCTTGAAACAAAACAAATTAAAAATCTCTATTCTACCCATCAAACAGCAGAATAAATCGTATGAAGGTTTCATAACAGGAAGTGATCGCTGTCCCGTGACCATTCTTGTGGATCTTGCAATTCTTGGATATGTTGATCTGCACACACTTACTCTGTGGACATCTAAGAACTCCACTTAAATGTGAATGTAGCTTACATTGACTCAAATGAAAAATTAGCATGAATGCAGATTTCAGGACTAGGTTTGGAAGGTCCATAGAAGAAAGAGTCATCAATCTTTGAAAAGTTTCACGTCTATTCTTTCCTTTGTGAAAGAGGAGGATTTTGATGTACACCTTTCAAAGGAGATTACTAAATTAAAAGAGACATTTCCCTTGTTGTTGGAATATTAAGATTTTCCTGTTACCTGCAATCAATATTTTGAAGACCAGCTTCTTTATTACATAGCTCCTTTGTGTATCTCTTCTGGCTTTTCACAAGCAAGTTACAAACATAACTGCTTGTTGTCATGAGGCGATAGGAACATGAGATAATTTTTACTTCTAATTCTCATTAAGATTTACAGTAAATAACGGAGAGGGGAATCTTAAGTGTTAATTCCATAACTGATTTTATAGGCTATGCAGTCACAGGAATAATAACTGACTTAAATTGACAAACCAGTTAAGGTCAGTAACAATTTTTATTAGCTGCAATTAAACCAATTAACAACAATAATTTAAATAAGTAAATTAATCATGTGTTATCAGGTTCTGCCACCAGTCTTCACATGAATTTGTGTCTTATCCCTCAGGAAGCCCTGCTACTATGGGACCAACTACACTACAGTTATTCACTGTTCAGCCTTACCCTGGATGGTAAAAAACAAGACAAATAATATTTAATCACTTTTGATACACAAATGTAGGCACTTCTGTAGAGAAATGCAGGTTTTTAGAAATAATCACTACTATGTTATTAGGAAGCCTGTGAGAGGTAATAGGTTAAATAGTAGGAAATCTTAGGAAATGCCCTAGCTGAAGCTCCATGTCTCTTGTTTAATTGTATAAATTCATAAAGACTGATTGTGGAAGAAAGGAAAGTGAGAAGAGCTGAAAAGATACAGACCTTAAATACTAAGGAGTTATTGAGCTCAGGTGAAAAAAAACCAGAACCGTAAGTGCACTAGAGCAGCTCAATTCTTTCCATCTCTGCTACTTGTGCAGTGACTCAGCAGAGCAGAGTCCATCTGGAGGCCTGTAGCTAGCGGTGGTCCCCAGGGGTCAGTACTGGGCCCAGTCCTGTTCAACATATCCATCAATGACCCAGTGAGGGGACAGAGCATATCTTCAGCAAGTTTGCTGATCATACAAAACTGGGAGGGGTGGCTGACACACCAGAAGGCTGTGCTGCCACTCAGCGTGACCTGGACAGGCTAAAGTGTTGGGAGGAGAGGAAGCTAAGGAAGTTCCACAAGGGCAAGTGCAGCGTCCTGCACCTAGGAAGGAATAATCCCATGCACCAGAACAGGTTAGGGGTTGACCTGGTGGAAAGCAGCTCTGCAGAGAGGGACGTGGGAGTCCTGGTGGACAACAAGATGACCATGAGCCAACAATGTGCGCTTGTGGCCAAGAAGGCCAAATGTATCCTGGGGTGCATTAAAAAGAGCGTGGCAAGGAAGTTGAGGGAGGTCATCCTCCCCCTCTACTCTGCCCTGGTGAGGCCCCATCTGTCCAGTTCTGGGCTCCCTGGTCAGGACAGGGAACTTCTAGAGAGAGTCCAGCAGAGGGCTATGAAGATGATCAAGGCACTGGAGCACCTCACTTATGAGGAAAGTCTGAGAAGCCTGGATCTGTTTAGCCTGGAGAAGAGAAGACTGAAAGGGGACCTCATCAATGCTTATCAGTATCTAAAGGGCAGGTGTCAAGATAATAGAGTCAGGCTCTGTTCAGTGGTGCCCAGCAACAAGACAAGAGGCAATAAGCACAAACTGGAACACAGGAAATTCCATCTCAACATGAGGAAAAACTTCTCTCCTTTGAGGGCGGCAGAGCACTGGAACAGGCTGCCCAGAGAGTTGGTGGAGTCTCCTTCTCTGGAGATATTCAAAACCCGCCTGGATGCATTCCTGTGCAACCTGCTCTAGGTGACCCTGCTTTGGCAGGGGGGTTGGACTAGATGATCTCCAGAGGTCCCTTCCAACCCCAACCATTCTGTGATTTTGTCCGATTCTCTGATTCTGTGAAAACCAGGCTTCATTTCCCACTTGGGTAGGAGGAATGAGACAGGAGCTCAGCCCTGTGGTCCTCTGGTGAGAGCCAACATCCTTGTAAGCAAAATTTCTAACTACTGGTTCTGAATGCTGAGATAGTAATTCTTGGTTTTCAAAATCAAAACAATTTTTGTTTAAAGTAGGGTCATTTAGCAAATGCAGTGCCTGAACAGATCCCAGCACTGCAGGATTTGTAACGTGTCTCTATTCGAAAGAACTATGGTCTTCAAGGAATGAAGACCAACCTAGCGATGTCTTTCACAGGTGATGCATATTGCGAATAATGGTGTATTAGTAGAACGTATTGCCTTCACATGAGCCAGTTCACATCATTGCAAACACACTGTGATTGCCAGGTATACTGCTTAAAACCAGAAAGATCTCACCTAAAGCATCATCTTTTCATTATATTTCTCCTAGCTGATAGGCTTTGTTGAAAAACTTTTATCATACCTTGGAAAAAAGAAGTTGTAGCAGAGTTCAGAAATAGCTTATAAATAAAATTCTGAAGTCCCTAGGAACTATCAAAACTGAGTTAATTAAAACAAAGTTCAGTGAGCAAAAAATTTAGTTTCATAAAAAAAATTTAAGAAATTGAGAAATCTCTTCTTTCCATATGGTTTGACATATCCTGTATCCAGGCTTGCTCAAAATGTGTCAAGAATTACTATTGTGGGCATATTATACAACTTGGCTGTTACGTGTGTAACCTTAGGAGAAGACAGGAAGACGCTCTGGGGATGAAAAGTGAACAAGAGCTTCACATTCTTTTGAGGTGGATCAATCAGAAGTCACAAGACATCTGAGAATATTCACACACACGCACACACACACACACTTTGAAAAGTCCAACTGCCATAAGTTAGAAAACACCACAACGAGGACTGACTTCCTTGCACAGTGTCTGCTTTTGAAAAATGTCTGTCCCTCTAGTTCTGGTCAGGGAGACAGGAACCCGTCTGTACCACTTCAGGACCCTCACTGTGCTGAACTACAAAGAATTAAGATTTACCTCTCTACTTGCTCAGAGACCTCTGCACCACACCCCAGAGTGTGCAATGAAGATATCCTCAGCTCTCGCTGCATCTTGTCCCAGGTTCTCACCAGCAAAGACAGTTAAACATAGTATGACATTTCGCAGAAGCGTGGTGCAGTTCTTCCTAAACTTCTAACATGCTGTCCGCTGAAATGATGAACTTCCCACGCCTACCACAAAATCCACTGACAGGAATTCTTTTTGAGGGATATTTGTACCACCTCCTCCACCCTGTTCTTGTCTTCAGACGTGGTGGAGAAAAAGCTAGACTTCTCTGCTTCATTCTGCATCCCAGCATCTCCACTCACTCCAAGGAGTCTGAGACACCCTAATTAAACTTACATAAGTGTCTTCAAGTTAATTTTACCCAAGGTTCACAGTCTCTCGGTTGCAATCTCTATTGTGTCTGCAGTGCAGCACGAATAAACCCAACATTATCTGGGTCCTGTTCAAGCTGCAGTTCTCCAGATCTGCTTAGAAGCTAGCCACATAAGCAGGTATCAAACTTTTCAAACATGGATTGACACCTGAAATATGCTGAGCTCCACACTGCTGCAATACCAGCTCTGTGCAGAGGAACTAGCTCATTCAAAACTTGCTTGGATAAAACTGCATCACAGTTACTTCTGTGAAATTCTTGAGTTACGGATAACCAGTTTTGGTGAGCTTTTCCTGTGACTGCAATATAGGCATACTTTGACATGACAGACACATTTTGATCCACATACTCTATCCCAGTTTCATATTATTTTTAATCTTTAGTCATCATGCAAATTGGTAGTGAAAAAAGTCATCAATACCATGAGTCTTGCTACTGAGACTACAAAAAGACAATCACCTTGGTTTTAGTGTTTTTTCTACGTTACTTTGGATATAATATGTACCTAAGAAATAGGATATAAAGAATACTCTATATTTATTTGCCAACAGATTCCCATAGACTCGTGATTGTCTCCTACCACTACAAGAATCCTGCCCTTAGAGCCAAGTGAGTAAAGACCCTGCAACTCATCCTTTCCACTGCATCCAGTGTAAATCAAGGCTTCTGCACTACTTTAGCTCTACCTCTTTATGGGGAAACAAAACTGCATACTGTAGTTTCAATTTTTAAACCAAGGGTCTAAACATAAACTGCATATACAGTGTGTGTGGTCTAGTATAGTGAGGATCAACATTTACTTTAGATTCTTTGCATTCTCCTGTTTATTACTTTCCTGCCACACTAAGGTATGTTGGGTTAGTTTTAGTGCCTGCTTTAATGTGGCAAATTAAGAAGTTCTGGATAGATCATGTACTGAGAAACAGATGTATGTCTGAATGGGTGTGACAAGTGCATAAAAAGCTTGAAGAAGGATTTGTGTATACCAGTTTAATGGCCTATCATTTCAATTAGCTTAAGCTCTGAAATTTGACCCATTGACCTTAAGTGTTGACTCATCTGGAGAAAGCATGTCACTAACTTGTTCAGGGTGTACTGCAGACAAATGTATGGAGAAAAAACTCACTTATAAATAAAGTTACATTGCAGTATTCACAGATCTGTTGCCATGCCACCAGCATTAAAGCAATTTTGTTATCCAACCAACGACTCTTATAGGAAAATTTTGGTTGTGCTTAGGTCCAACACTTAATTAAGAAATGAAAATTTATGTTCTCCTGATAGCCTAAATTTCCATTGAAACTCATTTTTTTAATTTTTTTTCCTTGTGCATCTTGTTCCAGTCCTCCTCTTTGGACAAAGCTGTTCATCTGTAATTCAATTTTTATAGCATACAGTCTTCCTTGTCCGAGAATTTTGTCTATTTAAAGAAAGGAGTATCAAGCATTATCGCAGCAAGTCACTCTTTCTAAACCATTACATGTGTTATAGTACCTTACAGTTCTCTGTATATTATCATCTGTCCCGTGTTTTGTGTTTGTTATGGTAATGACTAAGTGATTATTAATTATTATGACACTTCATTTCTCTAAGAAGTGCCTAAAATATAAATATAATGATTCTGAAGGAGACATCTCTTGAGAACAGCCTCTAATAGCTACAGCTGACAATATCCTGTGACATGTCAATGGAATTTTGTGCTATACAAAATAATTATCCAAGAAATGTGCAATGAAAATGTAATTTTGTGGCAGAGGCAAACTAAAATATTGTAAGCACAATGTTCAGTAGCAATACAAAGGATGTGTATGGCTTGCTAGCTCTCTCAGACACAGGCTGTTTCTGTTGTCAGGTGTACAAGATTTTATTTCTGGGTCTTTTGTTTCCACCTGTTATTTCAACGTCTGCACAAGGATTGAAAGTATTAGGGCACCCACTGGATGTTTTTCAGAGAAAATTTTGAAAAGCAATCTTGTTTCCTTTCAATAATCTTCTGTAAAGGTGCTTGTTAAACATCATGTTATCCACCATGCGGACATACTTTTCTATGTCTTTTTAGATTATAAGCTGATGGGGCTGGGGGTTACTTTATTTAATTCTTATAATGCAGATTTTAAAGGTTTGAAAATTTAATCACTTGAGTAAGTACCTATTTGGTTCCTTCGACTGGGATTTCAACTAATGTTATTCAGAGTGGCATTAAAGAGATGAAAAACAGCTGTGCAGGTCTTTTTCAGCTTTTTGCATTGAGTAGAATACAGGAAGAGAAGGAAAGAGAGGATAATTTACACAGAGAAAGATGGCTGTAATGTGATGCTCTATATTTAAGTAGTTATCATTCTTACTAAACCTACAGTTTGAATATGTAACATGACCTAAATATGCCTCTGGAATGTACTTTTAAGAGAGTTTATACAAAACTGCTGTACAATTTTTATGTTAATACAATACTTGAAGTTTAAGACTCTTATTAATCATCAAAAAATGTAACTTTCCCTTGAAAGCTAACTGCAAGTGAAACCCTACTTGAATAGGGGTATTTTCATTACCTACTTTATTCCTATCTACACTAGAAAGGTTTACCTAATGTAGCTATTTAAAAGGGGGATGGAATATTGTATTGAGTAGCTGTGCTACTTTATAATTTCCTTTGCACGCAATTATACGAGGATAGAGGTGCTTCTTGAACTGCTAGTAGAAATTATTTACTTCAATGTAACCAAAAGGAAAATAAACTATAAAGGTATAACTGTATGAATATGTCGCTCTGGAGTGGCAGTGAAGAAGAGCACAGAAAAAGAAAATGATTGTATAATTTGAACTGCACTAATAAAATTGTTTTTCTAGGACAGGTTATACTCAGCTTGTTCTCTCTCAGTTTGGTACAACGCAGATCTTGCTGCTTTAGGGCTAGATCCAGGGCTATTTTCCTGAAACAATTTTAGGGACAGATGAAGTGTTTCATCTCATATTTCTTGCAAAAGAGAAATGTATTCAACAATATTGAAATGTACAGAATGCATATTATATAGAAACTAGAACTTTCCAACATATAATATATTGCATTTTATAATTCATAAGCTTTCACTTAGAAAACACAGATGAAACAGCTTTTTATTTGATTTTTAAAATTAAACTTGTTTTTAACCTTGAATCAAGATATATTTCTGCTTATTCTGAACTGACAGGTCCCTGTCCTTACCCCTGCTGAAAAAAAATATCTTCACAACTGCACCATTATCTATCCAGCAATACAAGGCTTACGTTGTCAGAGAAGCTTTTGGATTTTAGTACCACCACAAAGGCAGCAGCTCTCCCGATACACATTCTGGTTGAAAGCCGAACCAGAACTTGAGTAATATATTTCCTTCGGCTTCTCTTGTCATCTTCTACTCATTAATCCTTCCTTCCTCCTCCCTCCTCTTTCTGCTCAATCCATTTTCCTAATTTCACCTCCTCTTCCTCATTTCCATTTTCACCCTTGCCCCTCAGCTCTCTTGCCTTTCACTGCTCATTTACACACCTTGCTTTGCATTTAGCACATACGGTGCAAAGCTAACTGTCAGCAGGAGCTGTGAATGCCCAGTCTAAAACTCACTGGATGTGAAAAGCCCTGAAAGAACTTTGGTTCAGGACTCTGTGAAAGAACGGTGCTAAAACAGGTCCTGGGTAAATTATTTTCATAGCAGTCTCTAGAAGAACCTCTGCTTCCAAAATTAGCTTCACCTTATTTTGAGCTCATTAGCTATATGCAAGTTGGTGAAGAAAGTCGACCAAAGAGGATATTTTCATGTTGGCAATCTTCTGACAGCCTCTAGAATTCCATCAGACTTATTTTAATCTTTTGGTTTGTTGATATGTATTTTAAATACTGACAAGCTGTAAGTTGTTTTATTGCAGAATCGTTAATGAATTACTAAGTTACAGCTGCAAACAACCCCACATATTTCTCCTTAAGGAGGGCAATTCATGAACATGCTTAATTTCAAATGTTCAAAAAGTGAAAGCAGAAATCAAATGCTATCACCTCTTGGTCTGCAGATAATCTCTGAGTTACATGTCACTGGGGATGTGGAGAATACAGAAGGGATGGTTGGCTTATGTTGCTCTCTGATCACATCCTGCCAGTGCAGAGTTGCCACATTGCAACTCCCTGCTTTTGGTTTTTATTTTCCCATAGAATTTAATGCCTTCTCTTGGTGTGATTTTTCTCTTCAACCCTGGAGGTGCTACCTCTCTCTGTCTCAGCAATATTATTTTTCCTTTCAGTTTTGCCTTGCTCATTTTACGTGGCTTTGCCCTGTGAAATTTCTCAAGGTTCTTTCAACTATTTACTGATGTCCTCCGGAGTGTGAGCCACGGCTACCCAGCAGCGTTGGGTTGCCAGCAGCTGAGCTGAGGCTTGGGGAGACGGCAGGGAACTGGGACCCATGGGAATCAGATGCTACAGAGGATGCAGGACACTGGAAACACAACCACCGATCAGAAAAGCAAACGTCAGGAATAGGGAAAATAAATGAAAGATATTGTTAGGGAATGGAAAGTAATGGCAAACTTTCTCCACACCCCTTTTTCCTCAAGTCATTCTTAATGAGTCTTGTATTAATCCACTGATTATAAACATTGGTTTGCCCAGAACTTAAGAAACCAGTCCATGCTGGGTTTCTACAACTGAATATCATTCATGATATAGGAAAAGTTGCCTGTAAACTCCACCACAAACCTCTCAGTTCACTTACACAGTAGCTACAGTATTTGTACAGGGCCTAGCAAAATGGAAGTTAGATCTGTTTGTTTGTGGGAATCACAATATAATAAATTAACAATACAATCAACTTGAAACTTTTTGAAAAAGTGTAACAACCGTCACTTTTAAAGAAATGAATGTCTGAATTAGGAGTTTGACAACAGACATTTTGGCAGTACATTCTAGCTTAATACACTGTGATCGTGCAGCTATTTTCAATGATAAAACACAGATTGAAAGTGTCACTATGTAAAAAGTAATGAGCCTTTATCAGTTTATTTTTTATCAACTTAGATTACCGACTTTAGCAATACAGAAAAAGAAACAATATTTCTGACACAGTTAGGTCTAACTTCCAGAGTTTGCTTTATAAACTCAGATAACTTAGATCATGACTAGCACATCAATCTTCTTTGATTTTAGAGCACAAGCGTATTTCACAACCACATAGAAACTCTGCACGAACCATCATATCAGAAGTTCTGCAGCAAACTGGAGTTTTAACATGATTTCCTCTGCTGAGTCAGTCATTTCTACTAAGGAATTTCTCTTTTTCTATGAAAACAAAATAAACCTTGCAGAGAAGAATCTAAATGGGGGGGAAAATACAATCCATGATTTAGCAAAAAAGTGTAGGCAGAATAAATATAATCAGTATTTTTTTCTTTTATATTGGGCTGGTCATCTGCATATGCATAAGGGACCAAAGTACTTTTTTGGGACACATCACTTGACAGTTCTTGCCTCCAAACACAGCTCCCTTGTGTATGGAAGTTGCCAGCCATATTGAATAATGCACATATTCATTCAAAAGGCTGAGCAGATTCCTCAGAAAGGTTGCGTTAGGTCTGTTAATTTTTTGGTTTATCATTTTGTGTATTTGCTGGGTGTAGTCTGCCATCTGCCAAATGTCATTCAGAGATTGCTGCGTTTTAGTAGTGCAGGAAATTTCATTTGTCTGTAGTTCATATTAGCCTACTGGTTTTTCAAAATGATTGGGATTTCTTGAAAATTAAAATCATTGTGTTAATAATAGTCTCTTTTACTCATCTGAAATACCAGGACTCCTGAGTCTAGTTATCTAGCTCATTTGACTATATCTCTTTTTAAAACTGATTTCTTCTCAATTGTCTTAATAAAAGATTTCTAGCTTAACTGACTGAAAATGGCACTGACAGTCTGTGATATTTGGTATCACACAACCAATTCCATCTCCTGCCTTTGTAGTCTCTTGTTATGAGGGATGAGCGCTTTCTAACCCCAACATTTAACATGCGTGGTCCTCAGGCTTAGAGTTCCCCTGGCTCAAACAACTACTGTTGCAGTACATGGCCCACTATTTCAGTACTCACATCATAAGGACAAATGCTTGCTAAACTTTACTAGTCCTGTGTGGGTCTAAACGTAGTGGAACAGATGCAATTCTGCTGCACTGGTGCAGTCACTGGTCATGGCCAATAGGACTGCTTCTGCACATCTCTGTTTCTGTAAGCGATTCATCACTGGAATGGACTAGACGACAAGGTACCCAGATCTGGAAAACGTGATGGGGAGGGAAAGACAATGTAAGTTATGAAAGTTAAAAAAATAGATCTGATGCTATTCTGCAAATAGCCACGCAAGGGGAATGCTCCTCTTGGTGGAGCTGTCTAATCTAACAGATGAGGCTGGATAGTGACCAGAAAGAGATCATGCATTTTGAAAAAGGAGTAGTGAATCATTGGCACTACCTGCCTTGGGAAGGAGGAAAGCTGGAACTCCTCAAAAAACGAAGGACTGAACAAATAATATTTTTTTTTTCAAAAATAATTCAATCTAAATAAAAAATTCTAGTTTTAAAGTAAAAAATTCTAAGTCCGAGACAGGATCTCATTTCTCTTACTGTTAGAAATAGATCAACTTCATTTGTAGAGTTTAGGTATCGGTTAAAATTATTCACCCCTGAGTGAAAAAGTCATCTGTATTCTGGGTAATGTGATACACTCCCATCACAAGAAGCTTTTGACTAGATTTCTTTTTATATTTCCAAAAGATATACCTAGCTGCTGTAGTAAAACCTATGGGCATCTTTGGAAGTACGTTGTGTTGACTCAGCCAGTTGGTCAAGTCTGGCCTGAAAACGTAAGGGTTCCTGGTTGGCTTTTTGCCTCTCCTCTGTGAAACCAAGCATTGCATGGCACTGAACAGAAATATCATCCTTCAATGGGCAGTTTAAGTAATTCATATGCTTATTATCCTGTCAATTCTCTCCATCACTGAAAACATTGATATATCCCTATTATTACATACATATTCACAGTTTATTTATCAAACTGAAGGTATCTCTTATATCAAGTCAGAAATGCAACATCTCAGGATGAATGACAATACCTGACATGATATTTCAGTATCAAACATCAAACAAAAGTCTTAAATGCTCATCTACTTTGTGTATCCCAAGAAACTACAGAAGCTTTTTGCCTTCAAACAATTGTTGCTTTTTGTGTTCTAAGGAATTTATTTTTTATTGTTATTTTTCTAATTTCTGACACATCATTTGTTCCCTCTAAACCACTGTTTCAAACCTGCCTCTGAAGTGAAAATCCTTCATTCCAAAAATGAGAGAGCATTATAATTGATTTTTGTTATCTAAGTCTTGTTTTGTGTCAAAACGATAAGCCTGCTTTTGTGATCTCATTGAAACTTCATTTATCATAGCTTTGCAGTAACAGATGGGAAGGCTGGAAGTGACAAGAGCATGCAATTGTAATCCCTTGTGGTTGAGAAGGGATAGAGAAAAGATTCTTTGTTTTCAAATTAGAAAATGGTAAATAATGAGCATATAGAATTCTAATCTGTCTGAAAGTTTTAAGTGTAGTTGTGCACTGCCAGGATTGTTGGCAACTATTTTTATGAACTGCTATTGAATTTATAAGTAGTGTGACACTTGTGGCATTTTGTAGCATGGCTGAGAAGATAATGTCATGTCTGCTTGAGTTCCTCCACCCCTCACCTCCCGTAGGGGAACAAATAAGCAGCAATTTTGTAGGTTTTGTTGATATAGATATTGATTCCACTGAAAATTTCAATAACAGAATCAATTCAGGTCAGATCAATGGTGAAGATCACTAGAGCAGCTTTTAGGTATTAATCACATTATCTGCTTTGCCTCTATACCAAGCTGTCAGGGCCCAACACGCTGGTTCTCAATTGTAGGGAAATTTTTTTTATATAAAATCAATGATGCAGCAGCTGTGTATTTTCTTAATGTAATTTTTTTTATTATTTACTAGGTTATTTCATCTGTCCTGCAACAGGTATAGATAGAGCATGCACAACCTTATTCTATTCTATTCTATTCTATTCTATTCTATTCTATTCTATTCTATTCTATTCTATTCTGTTCCGTTCCGTTCCATTCCGTTCCGTTCCATTCCATTCCATTCCATTCTATTCTTAGTTGGGTACATTGGATTTAATCCCAGGGATCCACTTCCTTCTCAGATGTGTTTCTGATTAGAAAGATGGAGACAGTGAACAAATGTCCTTGCTGCTTACGAGCTCTTTCCTGTAAGAAACTGTACCAACAATCCACTAATGCTTTTGTCTGTAACGAAGTATTTGCTCACGGGAAATAAAGTGTACATTTGTAACACCCGTCTCATGCATCCTTCTACAAAAATATTGAGGCTTTGCATCATCTCTCTGGGTACAATGCAAATGCAAAGAGGGGTTAAAGAGAGAACACTGAGCCACAGCCGCTGCATATCATGTGTGTGTGTGGTAATCTGAGAGCGGAACCAGGTTTGACGTCTGCACGTAGGGATAGAAACCTGTCAAAAGGAAAAGCAGCAAAAGAGTAGAGGTTAAGATAGACAGGTTGCACACCCCGTGAACCACATCTGTTTTTTTCTGGAAGGGGTCCCATTACTTTCAGAGCAGCATTACGCATTACATGTCCTTCTGTGAGTACCTGCAAATGAATAAAAACCCCAAAATAGTAAAATAGTACAGAAGTATTGACTCTTTGATTTTTTTTATAAGTGAGATATATCTATATCTATTTAGTAATAAATTATTTCCTACTCATAATGAAGGCCCAGTGATAGCATGACAACTCATGGAAAACTATACATATATGTAGTACTCATACACATATAGTAAACATAGTATTCATATTATGACATACATATATATGTACATATGTGTGTGTATCTACAGACTATGCTATAAACTATGTATAGGTATAGTATCCATTGTATATCACAAATCATACTATTGATATAGTATATTATGCAGTTCCCAGCCATGTAGTAAACTGGCACTCACAAGGAAGGGTATTACTCACAGTGAGTAAACTTGATATCAGCCAGGGTCTTTGCTTGCAAATGGCTGGATTTTACTTGAATTCTCCTCCATTTCTTATGCCAGATCTGCTGTCAGGGTTGTGCCCAGGAGAACCCTCCTTCTGCCAGAGATCCTGCTGACTTCCATGGCAGACAGCCATCCCCCGGCACAGCGCTCAGTGCGAGGAGAGCATTTGGAGGAGCTTTCTGACAGAAAAGACAGGTTTGGTACTTGGTAGACATTGTTTTGTCCTTCCTCATCATCCACCTGCTTTCAGACCCGAGCTGACTCTTTCTTTTTTAATAGTCCCTTGATCTGTTTATTTTTCTTAAATTCTAGACAGATCATCTCATTGGGATTCTTTTATTTATTCTGAAAGATCTTGGAAGAAATTCAAAATCCTCTTTATTGTATCTGTACTCTCCACACCAATTTATCCCCCGGCATCCAATGCCAGCCTTTCACAAACGGACTTTGTTACCCTCCTTTTGTTACTCCCAATGGTCCACAAATAAGCAAGAGTAGGTTCACAGGTGTAGCAGTAAACAGGCATCTTCTTCCCATAGCGCAGACAAACATGACTGTTGCCTCTATAACTACATATCAAAAAATGACATTCTCCCTTTCCAAGTAAATTCGGTGCCAAGAAAGAAGTATGTAGTAGTTGACACCATGGCTCAAAGGACTTTGCCCCAAGACATCTACAGACTATGAGAAGACAATGAGAGGTCGGAAATATCTGCCCTGTCAAAAGACCATACTGCAAATTCACTGATGATAGCAGTGTGTGTAAATAGCTGGGTAAGTCTCTCCCTCCCTCCCTACCCATCCATTTAACAAAACAACAGCAGAAGAGAACAGGGAGGATGGAAGATTCTGGCCGGGGTGGGGGCAGGGGGGAGAGGATTTCTATTGTTTATATTGTGGATGGTCTGAGCATAGAGGAGCAAATAAGAATGTGGGAAAAAGAAAAAGAGAGAATAAAACTCTAAAGTCAGTTCCTCAGCACTCATCAAGCATTACGCTCTTTGATGTTAAGAAGCGCTCGATAATCTGTGTTTTACCTTCCCGTACCCCATCCACACACTCTGTCTACATATATGCAAATTGAATGCAGGTGTTTGATACTATGGCAGAAGCTATTATCAGTAAAAAGGTTTTATTCACATAATAAATTAGAGTGCAATTACCTCTTTATCATTTAGGAAAGAGACTATTTGAAGTGATTTTTATATTCTCTGCATGTGTAAATAGCTGTCAAACAAAGCACTGCTTCTACACGATGTCTGTGCTGTACCCCTTCCTCCATTAACAGTTGGCCAAGTCTGAGCACATTTGAGTGAATGTGTGCAATACCCCTCTCCTATTCTTCACAGAGAGAATTGGAACAAGCAAATTGAGTGGAGCTTTGTTTCTGCTCCTTTCAAAGTTTGGGGAAGGCACTAGGTTTGGATGGTTATCAACCACCTTCCCAGTAAGGACAAGAATGCAGGAGAAATCAGCACAAGTTGAACATTTACCTGCATTAGTAATTCCTCACAAGACCTTATTTTCAAGCAGGGAGCAGACACAATACCATTTGTCTTCGGGGAACAACCGCAGGATAAAAACGAGTGGGAGCTTATACAAGCCCCTCTCCCGCCTCTGCTCAGCCTGGCCACGTTAAACACATCAGACTCTCTGCTGGCAAAGGATCCCGTGCCAGAGTTTAAATCTCAGGCGCAGGGTACAGCCCATTCTACTGGGCTATGGGAACTGGAAAACCGTCTTGATCTAGACCTTACAAACATGCTGTGGGTGTAAAATGAGTTACAGTTGCAGATTTACAAGGCAGGGGCTGAGGCCACCTCCTTCCTCTGCTAACAGGATGGCTCTTACTGCCTGCTGTCACATCCCAGGGTGCAGCTGCACCGTCGATGCTCTGCGAGAGGGCTGTCAGCACTTGGTTTCCGCCAAGGATCTTTCACCGCTGCCGGTGGTGCCAGCAAACACCTTCCTAATGACTGTTGAAGAGGAAAAGGTGATGGATTTCACAATGAACATTATGTGTGACAAGAGATGTAATTCGTTAGGTTTCCGGTGACTGCACATCAGTGTGTCATAAAGCTAAATTCTACTTTTAAAAAGGATATTGTAAAATAACCAAAACAAGCCACGTTTTTTTTCTTTTTTTTTTTAAAAAAAAAAAAAGTTATTGATTTTAAGTGTACAGTGAAGGGGAAGAAATAATGTTTATTCTCTTGCCACTGCCAAGCAGACCAATCACAGTTTTCTGTACTTCACAAAAGAGCAAGTAAAGCCTCTCTGAAGATAATAAAAATGTAGTCAAGATACTTCTCAGCTTTTATGCTACACCATATGTTCTTTAGGAAACAGGTAAGTATTAAATTAACAGATGGGGAAACTGAGGCAAACACCCATACTCAACCCCACCCACAATATAATAGTGCGCTTATCCAGCATGTACCACTGCTCTAGCTATTACTCCACTCCCATCTGATTCCTCACTGGAATGCCTCTGTAACAGGCATGCTCTGGACAGCATGTCGCTTGCTGAAACGCTCCCCACAAAACCTTAATGATCCAAAGACCGTGTTGCACTATAGATGCTATATTTGGAAACAGCTACATTCAATAACCTTAGCAGGGAAATATTTTTTCCTGTCTGTCTGGTACCTTGGGGAGGTACCAGAGGATGGGCACAAGGTCGTACAAGATTTTTTCTTTATGTCCCATAGCAAAATTGTTGGAAGGGGAAATAGGGGTGATTTAATCATCCATCAGACCAGGAGGAATACGGCTTCAAGTGGTGGCTCCACTCTCCAGCAGCAGCACTTGCTAGGGTAATGCAGACAGATACCAAAGGCAGTGGCAGGGGAAAGTGATTCTCACCAGTGCCAAATGACAGACAAAGACAAAAGGAAATAATGCAGGGGAGTTTACACACAAATATTTAAAATCAGGACAGCCCTTTTTCCCCTGGGCAGATGGCAGCCCATGTCTCTGCAGGAAATCCTGGCAGCTTCTCTCACCCTTTTGTTCTCCTTCTCACCTTTCTGCAGACACCCTTCCATTACTGCACAGAGTAGCAGGAACAGGCAGGTAAATGCCTGGCTGAATGTAACACAGCACGGCAGAGACAGATGAGGATCCATTCAGACCCCGGCTCTCACAAGGCTCCCCTGCCTCCCTTTACAGTAGAGCAGCTGGTATGATACTCTTCTGGCTCACACTTGGGACACCTTATTCCTACCTACCTTCACCATACCTTGCAGAGATCTGGTGTCTCTCCTAATCTTAATTATATCCACATCTGTCTTCAATATTCATTAACTAGACTCGGACATTTCCAAAGTAAAGTTCGCACATTTGCTTTAATAATCCAGTCATATTCTGCTTAAAATGGAAGGAATCCCTCCTTGGCACACCCGATACCGAGGACGATCAATAGCCTAACAGGAACTGAAATGTGCACTGCATTCTCCTTTCTTTAAATTAGGAAAATAATGAGCTCAGCTGTTTAGACAGTGGAACAGCAGCTTCAGCTGTCCTGTGTGTTTCACAGACTACATCAATGTACTTTGTCATAACAGCTGTCACCAACCCGTCCATCACCAGTCAATCACTGTGCCACTTTGGTAGAAGCCGTGCTAATTTGTTATACCATGGACCACACACTGGGAGTCTCATGTGATGCGGAGACTGTCACACCCCTGGCATACCAGATCCCAGGACTGCACTGCAGCTCATCAGAGAAAAGCAAAATGTAATTGCATCATAGAAGCATATCATCTTAGAAAAGGCACTCTTACCCTTCTTGGAATGAGCTTACCTTCTCCTTCCCTTTATCCATATTCCTTGGCAGTGGCCCTAAAGCAGCACGGTTTTTTTTGGTCTCAGCTCTTGCGCATCCGTTCAGTGTGCAACGTCTGTGGCCGTACAGAAGCAGCCAAGGTTGTGCAGCAGGTTTGGTCAGGCAATCTCAGTGGGGTTAAGAATATGCTTTCAGGACTGGACTCAGCTTCCTGTCTTTCCTCCCTCAGTTTCCCACCACTTGTCATAGGACCTATTCCCAGTCTCACATCTCACTCAAATGAGGAGAAGCAGAAGGTTTGTTGCAAAATATTTGTGTCTGGATTCAAGGCAAACGAAAAGCAGTCCCAGAGATGCATGTTTCTCAGCCCGGTTCCAGGAAGGCATCTCTCTTTGACCTTTTGAAAAGAACACTTTCTGTCGGTACTACACAATAGTTAGGGTGGATTAAAATAGGAAATAAATTCTTCATTTCACAACCATATAGAAGAGGAGCTTTCATTTTCTCAAAACAGACAGGAAAAATGGCATTTTCCAAGGTCTAAAAGTCTAGTGAGGTGTAAAAGGAAGGAAAAGCTTGAGCCCTGCAGTTCAGAAAAGACCAGCAAATTAGCACAGCTCAAAGAATGGACAGACTTTATAGAAGCACATTTCAAACTCCGCATTGTAGATGACATGTTATTTGGATCAACCCTGCTTTTTCAGAATAACTTGGAGAGGTACCACTGTCTTTGTTCTCATCGCTGGACTCTGCCCGTTACTCCAGAGCAAAGATCACTCTCCTGACATACCAAAGTGAAGAACAGCCCAGACTTCCCATTAGCACCTTTATTTTACTTCTTTTGCATAAATGCTAAATAGAAAAATTTCTCTCACCAGGGAGACCTTATAGTGGCCTTCCAGTGTCTGAAGGGAACTTACAAGAAATCTGGAGAGGGACTTTTTACAAGGGCATGTAGTGACAGAGTGAGGGGTAATGGTTTCAAACTGGAAGAGTAGATTAGATTATAGCTCAGGAAGAAATTTTTCACTGTGAGGGTGGTGAGGCACTGGCATGGGTTGCCCAGGGAAGTTGTGGCTGTCCCATCCCTGGAAGCATTCAAGGCCAGGTTGGATGAGGTTTTGAGCAACAAGGTCTAGTGGGAGGTGTCCTTGCCCATGGCAGGGGGGTTGGAACTAGATGACCTTTAAGGTCCATTTCAACTTTAACTGTGCTGTAATTCTATGATTTTATGAAAATATACTTCAAAGGGCTCTTGAAGGCATAGGCATAGACATGGTACAATAGGAACTTCATGTGTTCTTGACTACTCAATTAGTACCCAAAGAATGTGGATATTTGTATACAACAGTAGGAAATATATCTCATGATTCCTCTCCACGCTGTATAGAGTTATAAACTAACTGCTCAGTTAATCTCAGGAATGTCATCAAGATACCTTAACAATCCCACATCTTTGCTTATGTTTCTCAGTGTGTTTGCTTCACAGACCTGTTGAAAGAAACACAGTCCAAAGTGCGGGGTTATTAACAATTTCTACTTATATGTCATTTTTACAGCTTTCTTTTTATGTGCTTCTTAATTACAACTCAAACCAGCACCAATTTCAAGTTGAAAAGAACTATAGAAAACTGATAGAAAAAGAACAGCTGAAATTGCTCAGGGACTTTTAACACGCTCATGCATCATATCTAAAGAAGTGCTCCCAGATTTAATGACACAGAGTCTACAACGAAGGATCATCTGAACTTCTTTCAACAGACATTACATTTTCATTTGATTTATGTGTTGTCACGTGAAAAGCAGTGTTCCTAATCCGTCTGATCAGGTGGGTCTCCTTTGAATGTTATGATCAATAAAATGGACTTAAGCTAAGGCAACTGTGATAAGGCTTCCACAGCATGTTAGGCTATTGTCTGATTGTGGTTGTAATGGCTGGAAAGTCTCCTGTTGATTTAGCTGCTGAAGAAAAAAATTGTCTATTAGATCCTTCTATGGGTAGAGCTTAGGTGGCATGAGTTTTTTGATGGTGTTATTAAGAGACTGACTGGAATGCAATACAAACTGCAGGAACATCAAACACCCTCCATCTAATATGCCCTAATTTAGCTTTTCGAGAGAGAAGGCAGAATGACAGAAAAATGGATTTTATTTTCTGCACCAAGTCAATTAGCTCAAGACAACAAGAATAAATCATGTTAGATCCACCTTGCACCATCCAAAAGGATTTTTCCATTATAGTTCACAAAGATCATCTTGAAAAGAGCTATGAGGTTGGCAGCTGAAATGCCAATTGTAGGTCCCAGATTTGATAAACAGCATTTGCCAGAGAACAGGAAATTGCTGTTTAACCTTCTATCTGGGTTCACCTATGAGCGGTCAATTGTCCGGCAATCTTGTTATTTTCAGGATAGTGAGAAACTAAAAGGATTCTATGTGTAGAGGCTTTTTGCAATTACTGGGGAAGAGGAGAGAGACAGAAGTCACCTGGCATGACATTGTGAGTAACACAGCAAAAGGTACTTGGACTACTGAAACTGTTATTTCTTCCTAAATTATGAAGATCTTTCACTTACCATGGGGAAAAGAGGGAAGAAACACTGTGTGACATCCTTCCCCTCATTCTGTTTCCATGCAAGACATTGGTAAAACTTGCATGTTTGGCATTCAATTCAAAACACTATTTTGACGTGAATACAGTATTTTGATGAAACTTCTTGAACTGAGATGAGCTGCTTTGTTGATGCCAGAACATTTCATAGGTATATATTATTTTTGGTAACACAGTTGGCATTGAAAGTGATTTTTAGGTCCCTGGATTAATTTGCTCCTAACAACAGAGAAAGATGGGGGCTGGGAGAAGGGAAAGAAGGAATAAAAACCTGAACTTATCAATCAAAAAAAAAACCTTTTTGACACAGTTCTGTTCTGCATGGTGAAGCCTTCAAAGAATTGGGGAGAGAGGAGGAAAAAAAAAAGTATTTAGGACTTTCCATTCAAAAAAACCTGGCCTAATAATGTCTAAATTTATTGGACAGATGTATTTTGGTGATGGATTTTGCAAGACTTCACACTGAAAATAATTTCTCAATCAATTATGATGGCAAAGGCGGTGTCTTCATCAGGCCCCTAATATTTGGCTTTCCAGTTGTCTTTTTCCAAGAGCAGGAGTCATACAGTTTTATACTTTTGTTTGTGGGGAGGGAATAATAGCAATATGTCAGACATAAGGAATTTATATCCAACTGCTCTTTCAATAAATTCTTTATTTCTTAGACGTAAATGTGAATGAACATTGGATATAAATGTTGACCTTCATGCTACAGTTATTTATAGACCTGGCTTTTCACATATCAGGTGCTGAAGGAATGAAATCACTCTGTCACGCTTGAACCTAACATCATTCAGGTAACTGCAGTAGAAATTTTTATCTGAATGACCCTTGTTGAGTTTTTTTGCTTGTTTTTCCATTGAATTCTGACCTTCATGTTTCTATCAACACCATAAATGAATATTTGAGTTCAAACTGTTGTTGTTTATAAACTTCTCTGAGCAAAATTTTGGGGTAGAGAACTGGTTTTTTTAATATCTGAATTTCAAAAGAACAGCCTTGCATAGCATGAACCTCTGCACATCATGGAAAATCTCTTTAAAATACAGTTCTCCACAATGTCCTTTTCCAGCCAAACATTTACAATACTGAAATTTCTAAGTACAAGGCAGGCTATCAGCCACATTTAAACAATGTAATGACAGTACCAGTCATCATCTAACACTATATTATTTTTGAAAAGTCAGACAGAGCAAAAATCCTTCTCCAGTTTAGGGCACCACTCAGTTTCGTCCATAAATCTTCACTGTGAGTCTCCTCTAAACCTCACATCACATTCCCATTGTCCTAAGACATAATTAAGATTTGTTGCATGATTTTTCAGTTTAAGGAGTCTGAAATAGTGTGTGGACAGTGTTGTAGCTTCAGGGCCTGGAAACTGGGGGTGTGTTTTGCATATGCTGGGGGTGATGCAAATCTTGATAAGATATTTGGAATAGCATAAAGTGAAGGGAGACAAACTTAGTGCAATCTTGTCCCTGCTGAAAGAGGCTCTGACACATGAATCTCCCTGAAATATGCCCATGCATTGCCAGGGAGAGTCATAATTGGCACAAGAGCATGGTAACAATTAAATGTTACAATTATAAATTTCTCTTTCTGTTTGAAGTGACAACTACATTCACCCCAAAAGCCATTCCTTGTGATACCCCAGCCATCTGTCACCACTCTCCCTGTCACAGCTACCCTCAAGGTTTTTTTCATGAAGGTGGGTATCAATAGATCCCAAATCACAGAAATGTTTTGTTTGTCTTTATCTCTCTCCCTGCTTTTTCCAAAGATTCATATCAACTCCTTCTTCTCAGTTTTCTATCAGGAACAGTATCAACAGATGGTTACTCGTTCCTCGTTTGTGCTGTTCCATTGTGTAATAGCTCTGCACTTTAACGATGTGCACATGATAATCACATCTCAATGTCTAGCTTGGCAGCCTTTATTATCTTGACATCATTTTCTACCATCCTTCATTGAAGAATGTATCTTCTTGATGAGACAAAAGGCTCAACAGTTATTAGCGCCGCAGTAGACAGCTTTTCTCATGCTGTTGTCAGAAATTGGATTTTTCTCCTCCAGTGCAAATAACTCCACAGATACTCAACTGATGTTTCATTAATAAGGCCTTCCCCATCATGACATTCAGGGTTAATGCGTACTGAAAGATGAATAAGGGATCCCTAGTCCACTTAGTTCCTGCCTCTTCCAGTTCCTCCCTATCAGGCTACACTAGATAAGATAAAAAAGAGGTTTTCTGAAAACTGCTTCTCTCTGTACAAAAAAAGTGGGTCCCAAAGCCGGTAAGGAACTTCTCTGTGCTTCATTATCACATTTACAAATTTAAATGAGTGCCCTAAAAGTGGGGGATTTAAAGTTCTTTATGTCACAGTATAAGGATAGCAAAAGCTAACAAAAACTGACTGGTGCAAGGCTGAAGAGAAGCTTTCCACGTCAGTCAGCCACTTTAGGGGCATTTTTAATATGTTGTAAGGAAGCCAGTGCATTACCGTTTGGTTTGGGGTTTTTGTTTCGGGGCTAGTTTTTTGTTTGGTCTCTGTTTTGTTTTGTTTTGTTTTGTTTGATTTGATTTTTTTTTTTTTCCCCAATAAGCTATCTGGAACTGAATATTGCAGACTTGAGTTAATTCCAAATTGCATTACTCCCCCATCTTATCTTGTCATTCCATCAAGCCCATACCGTAGTACACTGCTGTTAAACTGCTTAGACTCAATGTAATCTTCCCGATGCTGCAGCAGGGCGAAGGAATCTGAAAAGGAAATCCTGTTTCATTAAAAAGATTGTTTTACTCACTACAGGACAAAGCATGTTCTTTCAGAACGGTTGCCTCCAAAATTTGCAGTGTTCAAGAAAGATTTAAATGGGTGCCTGAAGCATTAGCTTTCATTAAACCTTATAACCCTGGAACAAAGGCACTCTGGAGAAAGCTATTGATAAGAATAGAAAAGACTTTTCAGTTACAAATACTGTGCAGTGGGAACAGAAACAGATATTCGGTGATTTTTCTAGCAAAGTCTGATTTATTTGAAGACAGAAACGATATTAGAATGTAATGTGAAACAGTAAAAAGGACATTCTGACCTATGCATAACCAACATGTGATCTAACATAACAGAAAATTGGAGGTTGTTTTCTAATATCCTGGCTTATTGCTCCTTTAGAGCAATGAGAGGACTACATAGGAAATAATTAATGGATTTCCACTTTATACAAGGCACTTCAGAAGGAGGAGTCTGATGTAAACTCCACTAGAACCCAGGGAAGGACAGAAGGACAATTTCAGACAGCACTCTCGATCTTAGATTCTCTGTTTCTAAGCTGACTACAAGAAAAGCTCATGGAGCCTAGATCCACAAGTCTCTTGACTTTTAGATATCTTCATGAGATGTCTAAAATTAGGTGAAAGAGTCTGGAAATTCAATCCCAGATACTTCTTTTTTTTTTTTTAATCTGGCTGCTAAAAAACACAACCCTCTTTATCACTCAGCATAAAAAGGCTTCTGTCTTGTAGCTAAGATCTATAGTCGTGTTCTTCACTAGGACTACAGATTACAAGGGTAAGGTCCTGTCTGGTGTTAGTACCAACTGAAAAATCTCTTGAGCAAGTTCCCATTTGGCTGCACCAATGAATCTCTGCTCTTCAGCATTATCTGTACTGAGAGCAGGGCTTCAGAAACTGCATTAGGTGGATATGACTATGCCCATCCTTGGATCTTGCTCACCTTAGCTTAGGGATCACTGTAGACATGTCCCTGGTCGTGAAGAATCAGACTCCAGAAGTTTCCATCTGTACTCTTCCCATATTCAGACTCTCTGTAGTCACATATGAATCATCGCTTTGTGTGTCCTCTCATTCTCTCGTTTACATACCATGGAAGGAGCAGCCCCAGTGCCATCAGTAGCTTTAACTGTGAGGAGAATCATAGAATCATTTTGGTTGGAAGAGACCTTTAAGATCATCATTTCCACCCCTTAATCAAGCACTGCCATGCTACCACTAAACCATGTCCCTCAGCACCACATCTGTCTGTCTTTTAAATACTCCAGGGACGGTGACTCAATCACTTCCCTGGGCAGTGCTTGATAACCCTTTTGGTGAAGAAATTTTTCCTAATATCCAATCTAAACCTCCCTTTGCACAACTTGAGGCCATTTCCTCTTGTCCTATCACCTGTTACTTGGGAGAAGAGACCGACCCCCACCTCTCTAAAACCTCCCTTGACGTAGTTGTAGAGAGCCTCCTTTTCTCCAGGCTAAACAACCCGAGTTCCCTCAGCCACCAAGTTTGGTGGTTTAATGCACCAGGAGCTTAATGGAACAAAAATTTTCAGCTTGACCTTATTCTTGAACATAAAATAGAATTTATTCTAATTTTTGTTAGAAATTACTTGTTATAAAATCCTGGAAACTGTATTTATCAGTCCTCAACACTGAATCTTAGATCTGCATATGTCAATAGGTAGGCAGTGGTGGTAGTGAGTTAGATTGTGTTTGTACGTTGTACGGCTGACCCATGCCTCTGACAGAAAATGAAATGGAGTAACAACATGCAAGGATGTGGTTACCCACAGCAGTACTTCTAATTGCTCATTCTCATACACCTGAAGTCCCCTTCAAATACTGCTTTTATGCATGATGACAAGGGTAGTCCACCTAAGTGAAGCTACACAGGAGTGTCAGAGTCTGGAAATTCAGGATCAGATAATATAAGAAGCAGATTTCATATCAAAGGTATCCACAGTATTATACTTAGCAGAAGGAGAACAACAGTTGTCAGAGAGAATGAAGAGAAATTGATAATCTGTGGAACATGGTTTTTGAATTATTTATCGCTGAAGAAACTTTTTTTTGCAAGCTCAGCTTGGCAGAAGGGACATAATGGATGGTTTGGAGAATCCCAAGATATTTTATAAATATTGGTTCAAGCATTTGATCTATTATTCTCATACACATAACTCATCTGAGATGAAAGGAAGAAGACAGAGAGATGTTAACACAGCTACAGCTGTCTTTGCTAGCACTATTTCAACAGAAAATTTGCTGGCTACAGGATATTATTCCCCATGGGGCTTGCATCCACTGTGTCAGGTAGTTTGCGGAAAAAAATCGTAATTGAATTAAGTGAGATTACTGCTCTCCTGTGCCAAGGCCCACAGTAAGACCCAGGCATGAAAACCTCCATGGAGCTCACATACATTGGCACATGCGTAGGACTTGATTCAAGTCTCACCATTAGCAGTGGTGTCTTAGACGCGACCTCATACGACACTTGAAACTGTTGTGGACTCTCAACCCTTGGAGATATTCAAAACCTGACAAGACATGGTTCTGAGCAGCCTGCTGTAGCTGACCCTGCTCTGAGCAGGGTGGTTGGGCTAGATGACCTCCAGAGGTCCCTGCCAGTGTCAGCTGTTGAGTGGTTACATGAAGCTACAGCTGAAAGCACCATTAGGCTGAATCTTGACATTTGTGCTTGCCTTAGGACATACTGAAATCAACTGTGACTTATCTTGGTAAGGGCAGAGGTTTCCCCATTTCTCATCACTTATGGTTCCTTCACCTTCTATATACATTTACTTAAAAATGGTGATCAGGTGTTACCCAGCTACAAGGGACAGTTTAGCTAAGCCTGGTACGTTCTACCTGTAACTTCACCATGTAAGAGTTAGAGATCTGCAGGCCCCAAGCTTGTACCCAAAAGAAAGAAATAGCAAACTCCAGGAAGAAGTTCATCTATATTCATCTGTCTAAAATGGGTCATGTCGCTTGGAGGTACTGGAAGAGAAAATTTAAAGTTTAAATGTTTAGTGGTGCCACAGAATGACACTTGATAGTAAAAATGTCTTCTTTTTTCTGGCAACAAAAAAATATCTTTTTAGACAGCACTTCAGTGAAATTTTTCAGAAGTATTCCGACCAAATTCCTTCAGAAACAAGGAAGAGGTTCAACTGTTGAGAACTCTCGGTCTTTAACTTTCACAGATAATTAAATATAAAATGTGTCATTTTCTTCTGGATAAAAGTAAACAAATATTTTAATCATAAAAATATTTTAAAATATTGATTTATCTTGTCCTTAACACTTCATTCAAAAAAGAAATTTCAGAGATGAAATATATTGATACATAACGTGTACAATTAATGTGTTCAGGTGGTAAAATACAAACATGAAAAAAATGAGTTATCCACGTTATAAAGCAATCATTTGCTCACAGCTTCCCATTAGTAATACAGGCATGCAAGCTTTGTTCAGAGTCATTTAGCGAACTCTGCCAGCGCTTGAGCTCTTTTATTTTAGCTGGTAGCACTGAATGGTTTCAGCGGATTTTCTCTTAATAACATTACTTATAAATCTATCTGCCTTTAAAAACCTTAGGTCATTTTTTTACACAAATCTGCATGTGTTCTATTAAATTTGAGACTAATAGGGGAAAAATAGTGTTTTGTTTTCGTTTGTTTTTTTTTTCTCCCCATACACTTTGCAAAGGAAAGTACATTGTCTCAAGATTTAATTTCATTTTTTAAAGGGGAAAAAGTAAATGGGAAGGTTCACCCTGGTTACTTTCAATTTAGTTGTTTTGATGTCAGTAATATGAGAAAATGAAATCTCGTTGATAACTAGAGGGACCTCTGAAGGAGCTGGCTTCAGCCATTGGCTGCGGCACGTGCCATTCATTTAACTAAACATCAGCCGACACGGTCACTGGAAAGAAATGTGGAACTCTAGATCAAAACTGGATCAAAGCACACATCACAGTTCAACCGTATTTAAACCCTGGAACTTGAGTTTGTCAAAAGTGTTGATGAAATATAGCCACCATACCTTCTTCAATAATATCTATCCAGATCTTCAGACAAATTCCAGTCTAAATCCGAACCCTTTATATTTATTAGCGAACATATAGCAGAACCATTAAAACATATTATGAGGCAGATTGGGTTGTTCATTGCTTGGAATCTCTCTTCAAAAACAGCAACAAAGAGGTTGAACCAATATTTTACACTGTGTGTATTCTGAAAGATAGAACTAAAGAAAAAAAATTAAAAAGCAACCTTTATTTTTTTTTTAAAGTATTTTATTTTAAGACTGGTCAGTCTACAGTTCACAGGCAATACACAGTCCAGGTAGTATGTAACTGAATCTTTATTTATAGACTGCTTTATATCCTGAGATGGTTTGAAATGAGTTTGTTGCAATCTGGCGCAGCCACCAAAACAACTGCAGTATTATTAATATCTCACAGCCTATCAAGCTTTTCATCTCCCAGAAGCCTGAATAATCTTATTCATGCTGAATATTATCCAGCACATTAACACATTGATATTTCCCCACAAATTGTAGCTGCTGTCTTGCGGTCATAAACCTGTTGGATTGTGAAATGCATTCTAATGGTATTCCAGCTTCTGAGGAAGAATTAATTTTTAAAAAGAATAAGGAAAAGTATTTCTAACTATTAATAAAGCCTGGGGTTCTTTTTTTCTTGCTTTGTGTATGTGTGTATGTTAGAAATGTTGTAAAAAATGGTTGTGGAAAATTCTGTGTTTTAGCATGTTCTTTGACCATACTGTATATCTTGTACCACTTTAAGACTGTTAATCATGATGCACATATTATAAAGGCATTTGCTACTCATCTGATATAAATTGGATTGATGGATGTAATAGATCTGCTCTCAAACTTTAGCTCATCTTCCCAGTCAAAATGCTACATGGGTTTTCTGAAATTCTTTGGACTTTAAAAGATTAATACCAACTTCCTGAAAGAGTAATTATTAAAGACAAGGTTTTGCAGTGTGGGCCAGGAGGAAGGTGTACAAAAGAAGGTAACCCTGCAAAACAGAATAATAGTCAAGCCAAAATAAATGTATAAACACAGTTTATTATCTCATGATGAAGAAAAGAAGTTGGAGATCAGAAATCCTGAGTTATAAACCAAAAAACCTTAATCCTCTGAAGTTTCCAAAGGTAAGGCATGTAGATTAGAAAAAAGTAAGCCAAAATGAGTGAAAAGGGCCAAGAAATGCTATGGGGGTAAAAGTGAAGAATTATTCTGGATAAGAGTTGGACTAAAAATCAGAAAGCACTTTTTTTTGTCCCTTCCTCCAGAAGGGCTTTGGCAAACTATCTAGCTTTGTTCCTCTTTTACCAGTTCTGGAAAAGAAATCTGCAGAAATTCTTAACATGAAGTCAATCATGTCGATCATGATAGTTCTTTCTTGTTCTGGAGCCTAGAGAACAATAAGATGATCTCAGGTGAAGTCAAACAAGCTTAGAGTAGGTGGGGGATGTGTAACTTCATCTTAGTCACTTTCTGTAATTCCACAAGTGCCAAAGAATTCTGAATTAAAAACATTAATTTTAACTATTTCTATTTCTTTGAGAAAATAAATGGGCAAGTTGGAAAGTTGGTCAATCTACTGTTGGAAATGAGGCTTTTTGATGTACTTTATTGGATTTTGTATGTCCTTTTACTTGGCTGCTCTGTAGTTATTTATTGAATTTTATTACTGACAAAATATACTGTTTAATAAGAGGTAAATTGTTTGAAACTGGAAATGTTTCTTCCAGCTTCTCTGTAGGAACAATCCTGGCTTTCTTCATAGAGAAAAATGATGAGAAGAACTGTGATGAGGGGCCTCTGTTATTTGCTATTCCCCCAGAAGATATCTCTATATTTTATACTCACCAAGTTGGAAGCATATTATCCATTCCTCTGATGTGAATTACAATGGCTGTAGTTTAGTTTGCTATAATCTCTACTGTAGTGAGCCCCAAATGAAAGGACAGTCAATAAATTATTAAGAAAATCACTCTTCAGCTTCTTCCTTATGATATGAAGGAAGTTCTTCTCTCTCTTCATTTGCAGTATAACTTGTCTTGTAAAATTACCAGATTTTTGGAATTTCTGCCACAATGAGTAGGTTTACCACTTCCTCCACCATTTCTTCTGTATTCATATAGGCCAAGCGTCTGGTGATCAGCAAGCTATTCCTCAAATTCTCCCTGCTCCTGTATTCACATGATTTCCACATCCCATAGGAGTTCACACACAGAGCTAAAATCCATCTGCCTGGAAGCTATGGGAGCATGACTGAGGTCTATCACTTCCCTCTAGTTTAAAGAATAGGCTGAAATATCCAAATTACCTCTATAGCTAGTCTGTGCAACCTTGTACTCCAGTCACTGATTCCCTTGCTCCTCCTCTCTCTCTTTGTTTATATTAATAATGAACCAAATATATTAGCTGAGGAAACGTTTGTCTCTAATCATCAAACTTGCCTTATAGAACTTAAAATAGATGTGTTTTTTTAACATCTTTCTGGAGTTTTTCATTTAAGAAAAGAATATTATTAATTTATAATTAACTCATTCTTGCACATGATCCTTATTTTGGTTCTAAACCACTTTTATCTATTTATCATAGTCTAAGCTGTGTCAAATTTTAGTAGTTTCTGTGTTTCGGGGTAAAATAGGCACCCCCTGACAGTGATCAGTCCCATCCTAATAAAATTAACGAAGGAAAGTGGGAAAGTTTGCCTTCTGGAGTTACCTGTTTCATTCCACTGGCTAGGAAGGGACTTTAGAGTGCAAAATATCGTATTCCTAGGCATAGATAAATTTTTAGTCCTGATATCTTCCATCCTAAGTACAAGACAAGCTGACATTGCAAGACTTCGCAAAAATAAACACAATTGCAATAGCCAGAGGACTCAACTGCATCAGTCTATCTCTTGTCCTTTCTTTGATCTAGAAGATATACTCTGCTTTCTGCTTATATCTTGGTCCTTGTTGGTCAAGACTTAAAAGTTTCTATACTTGAAATTGTCAACAACTCAATAAGGATTCAGAAGAATTATCAGTGCGTACTTGTTATGTATTTATATATTCTTATACTCTCTACTTCTGGTTACAACTGGAAACAGGCTATTAATGATGGACTTTTAATCTGATCCAGCATGACTGTTTAGATTTAGGTAGATCTAAAAGAAAGTTTCACACACAAGAACAATTTATATGATTGTGAAATGTATAGATTCTGCAGTTTCTACCACTTTTTCTTTCCTACCACAACTGAAAAAAAGTGCTATAAAACAATATGGAGCAACTCTTCTAAGTGCGCCATCATTATAATCTTCTTTACGACCAAAGATAAGAATCCTAGGGCTTTAGTTTTCTCCTACTGTCAGCCTGTTGTCGCTCCTGCGTTGACAATTTGAAATACGTTGTTTGTTTTCTCACTCTAGAATGCCATACCAAATGGAAATGTGTGTATTTTATGGAGACTGTCATCTTCTTTCTTTCTCTGATCTTTTCCAAGCCTTTTTGAACAGAAACTCCCTCTGAAAGTGCAGATAATGAGTAACCATAGCTATTTCCTTCCTGAGGGAAGGGTAAATAGCTAGTCTCCTCCCTCTCTTTTTCAATTTTTTTGTTTCCTTTCTGGTTTTATTCAAAATCATAAATGACACCTGCATGGCTTGTATGCTTAGCTCCCCAGTGTTTCTTAATATACCCAGTGGGCAGTTCTACAAGTGTGATTTCTATAATTTCATTTATTTATTGCACTTACTTCGTACAAAAAAATAGACATTTAAAAAGGGGAAAAAAAAGATTAACAAAAGTATTTCCCAAAATGCTTTCAAACTGTTCTCAGGAAGAAAATAGCAGAAAAGTTTATTCCTCAGAAGACTGTTGGACTTACCTGAGAAAGGAGGCCAGTCTACAATTACTGTAATTGTACTATTACTCTTTTTGACTAGTATTAATAGCAATAATATCAATAAGGTATATGATTTACATTGACAAACATTCAAGAATAACAGTAATCCAAGAAATAGCTATTTATAAAGAAAAGATCCAATGAACATTAACAATCTGTAATGATTTCTACTGAGATGAACTGGCCAGTGAGCTTTCCTGGGCTCCAAAGATGATGCTGGGAGCTGAGGGAAGTCGGTGTGTTAACCACATAGAGTGACCATGGAGAGAACCAAAGGCAAAAAGATACCTGCTGCTTCAGATAAGTGTTGGCATGTCCTATCTGGGATTTCTTCCAAAGTGTTGTGATATCAGTGATATTCACTGAAATCGAATAGCCTAACATTTATAGAAATAAGCAAATGACATCACGAGAATACACTGGCTGCATATCAGTTATTATACATCAATGAAAACTTTCTCAGATCATGTCTGATTCAGGCTGTGCCTTGGCTGAAGAGGCACATTGTTATTCATGCAACACTTAAACAGGTAGGATTTATTTGTGCAGATTTTGAATATTTATTTTTATTTTAAAGTCTGTTTCTTATAACCCTGTGCTGACCCTGACTATATCACAGAATCATAGGGGTTGGAATCGACGTCTGGAGATCATCTAGTCCAACCCCCCTGCCACAGCAGGGTCACCTAGAGCAGGTTGCACAGGATGGCGTCCAGGCGGGTTTGGAATGTCTCCAGAGTCGGAGACTCCACCACCCCGCTGGGCAGCCTGTGCCAGTGCTCTGTCACCCTGAAAGGAAAGAAATTCCTCCTCATGTTTAGCTGGAACTTCCTATGTTCACGTTTGTGCCCATTACCTCTTGTCCTATCACTGGGCACCACTGAAAAAAGACTGGTCCCATCCTCCTGGCACCCTCCCCTTAAGTATTTGTAAGCATTGATGAGATCCTCCCCTCAGTCTTCTCTTCTCCAGACTAAAAAGTCCCAAGTCCCTCAGCCTTTCCTCATAAGAAAGGTGTTCTAGTCCTCTAATCATATATGCTTCATACTAGACAAATACATAAAATAAGGAGGTTTCAAAACTCTATGATGTTACAGGCCAGTCAAACAAAACATGCCCAATGGCAATGACACATTAACAACCTTGCATACTGCAGTATAAATTTATCCTTTTTCAAGGAATCTTAGGAAGGACTTAGATGTATTGGAAACCTCAATAAGTTTTAATGATGCAGATGTTGTGCTCTCATCCCCTGTGCAATGCAGGCTTCACTCCCAGTTACTAAAATATGCTGGGGAGGGAAAATGTCTTTCCCATCTATTGATGAACTGTCCGTGACAGCCTCAAGGGAAAGTTGTCTGTACGTCAGCAATGTTTGTTCTGCTTAACCAGCTAACGTGTATGCTCTGGTTGTTAAAATATACCACTCTGTAAATGATACACACTCCTCCATTGCAGAGACAGAAAAATATATATCCCATTGCACGATCCTTCCCTTGAGAATTCTCTGTTTTCTAGAAAGCAGGATTCTGGCAGCAAAGGTTGTTTTCTTCTTAGGCAGTTTCCTCTGCAGAACTGACCAACAAATCTCCCACTGATAGTAAAGGGATTTGGATCAGACTCGGACCTTCTGAGAGAGTTTTCTTTGTGTGTAAGTTTTGCAAGATGATTGCTATAAGTGACATTTGAAAACTTCATCCCAAAAATCATGTTAGCTTGGGGGTGAGACATATATCATCTGTGAAAGTGAAGTGTCTCATCTAAAAGCTAGGTGTCTCATTTTAGTAATTTATTTATGGGGAGCTTATATAAATGGTTTAGACCACACACCTGTGGTGAGTTTCTTCTGGTCTAAAAGAGACATTTAAGATGTGTTGCAGATTGAGATTCAAGTGATGGGTTCAGACATCTAAATTTAACAATCTGAATCCACAGATATTGGACATTAAATTTAACGATCTCAGTTTCAACCTAAAAGTAATTTCCTATCTTTTAGATGATTCAAGGTAGTTGAGATGAATCTTACCGTTGTCTCAAAATACCATCCTGCTTATGAGAGAATATTTACTGCATATGAGGAATGGCAATAACACCCTGAGGTATTGATTTCCTCTTTCTTTAGAAGTGAGAAAAAAGGGACAGAAGACAAGGCAAAACTCAGTCTTTTGACCACAAAATCTTTTGCTTCCCTTCTGTGACAGCCAGGGATTCTGGATGCAACTGCTTGCAAATCTCCAACAGGATTTTCAGGAAACAGTTCAACAGATGTCCTTTAAATTGTTATTATCCATGACTTTAAGAAAAGTTTTCTAAATGCTGCTGGGGTTTATAGCACAAAGATCTGGAAATCAGCACAATGAATTAACACATCATCTTCTAAAACACTTCATGTTTTAGATGTAAGGGGGGATAACATGTAAAAAATAAATATTGTTACAGGTCAACAGAATAACAAGTCTGAAATAACTGACAGGAATATTTTGTTAGTAAAATCCTCAACCTTCCCTGTAATGTCTTCACTATCACCTCCTACATTCCAAGAAGCTTTTTAAGCAACACAATAATTCCTGCAGTAGGAGATATCTTCAGAACTGGTCTGTAGAAATGAGACTTAATCTTCCTCTATTATGCTCCTTCCTGGATGTCCACGGAGGAAAGCTGGGAAATTAGACTAGACTTCTAACTGTCCAATAACTAAGCAAGAAAAGATACATTACTTTATGAAGCCTGTTGTGACAGAGGGATATATGGAAATCTGACTCAAAGAATCGTCGTCACACACTTAAATTTCCCTCTGATCAACAGAGATAGCAGATATCTATAAAGACTGCCCAGGTGAGATACCCTTATCTCCTTATTTACCATATGTAAAACCTAGACCTATAAAGCCTATAAGATGATTAAATTCTCTTGCCTGCTGAGTAGGAAGCTGCCAACAGCCAATTAATAGGAAATATGAGGCTCAAGAGTATACTTAAAATTCAGGACATTGTGTCCACTTCTGAAAGTAGCCAACACTGTGGCAAACAAAGAACTCTGAGGAAACCACCTGGAAGGGTGCAGAGGGAAGCCTTGTGCAGATCAAGTGTTGAACTCCAGTATCCTATTCCAGGAGACAGGAAGTCATTAATTTAACGATGATGGTTTTAGATATTTTCCTCTTGCAGGGGAAAAAAAAGTCAAAGTATGCAGCGTCTTGCTGCAGGTTACACAAATGACAGTGCTAAAGAGAATACTGAATTTAATCCCTGAATCACTCATTACACCATGCTCTGAAGTAACCAAAAGTTCAATTCCTCTTTATGTTAGCCAAGTAGAAGGTTCTCCAGGATGTGTCTCAAGGATATCAGGCCCATTTAGATATATACTCTTGTCATTAGAGCTTTAACCCTATCAGTGGATGATGGCAGAGGAGGCCAAGATACATTGGATGAGGTTTGGCTTTGACAGCAACAGTAATTGATTTCACATTCATAGTTGGCATTTGATTGGCTGATTAGTCAGTGCAGGTTGTAATCTTTAATGAGTGGAAATACCACCCCACTGAAATGCAGAATACTGAAAAGGTCAAAGAAGAGGAGAATTCCTCCTTTAATTCGTGAAGAAAGAGACATTAGAGCCCAGGGAGTCCACACACATGACAAAGGTTATAATGAGAGAAGAAAATGGCAAACAGATAATCCATTTTTGTGAAAAAGATCCTAAGGAGACTATAAAAGGGCAACTGTCCCCGTGTGTGTCGCCACACACAGAATGCAGACGACCATCACTAGGGGAAAAAGAGAGTAAGTCACATCACTTTTAAAAGAAAATATATATCCCACATATCTATATGTTTATGTAGAAGGAAATGCTGAGATGTGGTATTTTTAAGCAGAAACAGACACAGTGGGAAAGATGTAATGAAAAGAAAGGGGTGTGAGTTTGTTTTAAAAATTCATACATTTCCTGCAGAATTCAGCAATGAAGAGCTGTCAACTGTGCTTATGCAGCTGAAAAAACTGAGGTGGAGAAGGTGATTGTGGAAGAATGCTTTTTCTAAAATGTTCCAGGTAAAGACGTTTGGACCAAGTAAATGTTTTCTGCCTTTTTTCTTCACATTTTCTGGAACTCTTCTTTCATATAATTTACTTAACTACAACAGCAAACTAGCAAACTTATGCATAGGCATTTATCTGCTGTGCAATAATTCAAATACAGAGTGTGTTGCTGTTGTGCGACTTAACTCTGTATATCTCTGTGTCTGGGTTAAGGTTTCTCAAAGAAGTGTGCTTCAGCCAGTAAGAAATACAGAGACAAAGCAAATTCCTTCTCCACTTTCTTCCTATATACATATATATATATGGATATGGATGTTTGCATTTGTATGCAAATACAGGTATAAGCTTTTGTGTTTAGTCATCCACATTCATGCACACACACACACACACACACACAGAGCTATTAAAAAAAAGGGAAAATAAAGGCATCATAGAAAGAAAGACATCCTACAATTTTCCTATGCCTTTGAGCTTTTCCCCCAAGGCCATCGCCTAGTGTATATCTTCAAATATATGCTAGTTCTATGAATAGTTGTTTCTAAAAATATTCGGATTTTTGCTGCTAAAGCTGAAATCCAACACTCTGGAACATTCTGTTTTTACAGTCTTTAAATTGAAAAGTCAGTTTTGTGATAACCACTTCTCTCTTTCTTTCTCTCTCTCCCTCTCAAGCTTTCTTATACAATTTTCATTTACTTCTATATTATTATATTCGAGCCTATAAACTCTACACAGAAACTCTGGGCATTGAGTGGTACTAGAAGTAGATGTAAGAGATGAAGACAGGTGCTTGAAGAGAAGAAAAAGGTGGTAAAATAAGGCTGCATCCCCTTGCTATTCGACGGCTCCATGGTGTTATTCCTTTCCAGCTGAAACGGTCTGGGAATGGAATACATAAAATACAAAGAGGTTCAAAGAGAAAATCTGTTTTTTTCAAGAAAGTATGCAGAGCTACTGAAAACTAACATGAGCAAAAGTTTTATGTTTTTCCCATTTTGCTGTGTCTGAAGTGTTGAATTTGCTTAACAGCCTGCACTTACAGAAAGAAGAATGAACTGTTATCTAACTGTTCTAAAGAGATTTGAAATAATATTGTGCTTCCAGAGAAAAGAAAGAACTGTATCGGTTTCATAAGAGATCAAAAACAGGGAGAAAATTTTGAAGCATTTATACCACCTCTGAGACTATTAAGTCAGACATGCAATTTTGAAGGGTTTGTGGAATCCCTAATTTGAGAACAGATTATGACAGTGCTCGGAGACCTGAGATAGAACATCTCAACTCAATCTTAAAAAAAGCAGTTGTGTTATTTGCCGGAATGTAATCAAACCAGATTACATATCTAGAAGAGAAAAGTTTTGGCTGAGTTTTTCAAAACATGAATTCACAGTAGCATCAGAGGCAAAACAAAAGTAAAATCTCCAAGAGACCAAAAATGGACAAGAAGTAGCAAAGAGCACGTGTGATGCAGAGGAAATTGGCAGACTTTGGCCGTGTCCTAACACCACATAGGACGGTTCACTCTGCAAGATGCAATGCCACTTTCCAAAAGGCTGCAGAGGCAGACAGAAGATACCCATGCAGAAGGACAATATCTGTGTTTTACAGAATGAGAAGGCTCTGTATTCAACAGAGACATGTCTGCAGCACTGCCAGCTACTTTAGAGAATATTTCCTGGTGGGATTTGCTCAAGAGCAGCTACACACTGTGACTGAACTATTACATTAAACATCAGGGATGACCTTTTTAATTATAAGTTTAAAATACGCACAAGTTACTGTGGTATCTGAAGATATGGTTAAGTATATGAAAAGAAAACCCGGTCATGTGGAACATAGGTAAAGTTCAGATTGCATCACGGCAAGACTATTTCTAGTCTGAATGCTCAGAGCTAGGTGTAAAAGTCAGTATGTCTTGGAAAGGTAAATTTGCAGGTGTTAGGAAATGCAAGATCTGTCTGACATTAGTAACTTGATTCAACTGCTCAGGCAAAGGGATCTAACATCACCTGAAACATCTAACGGGGTAAAATACCTTATTATGTCTACCTGGCTGGCAGATACAACACAGGAGCTATGGGACATCCATGGTTTCTTGAGTAACAGAGGTCAGAGTCACACAGTGAGCTTTACTATTTTCTATTGCTCATAATGTGAGTTTATGCTACCTTCTATCATCAGGTAGAAGCCTGTATTATAGACACCTCTCCATAGTTATCTACTGAGAGGTGAATACGTGTGAGCTAGGTATCTAAGCGCTCACTCCATTTGCCAAAAAATTAGCAGTGAAGACCACTTAGGCGTGCCTAGGTTTTCCCAGATATTTCTGCAGGGCTGACAGGTAAGACAGGATCAACAGGGGCGACTCTGCAGTCGTGGATTAGCAGGAGATGTCAGCTAAGAAAACCAAGTATCTTAAATGTTAGCAGGTACTTCCACGTTGGCTCGGGGACTGCTCTTACCTCCTCTGGTCATACTGATCAGGGCGTGATGGGACTAGTAAACTGGAGCAGCAACTTTGAAACTGCTAACTTTGGAACTGTTAAACTCCTGAAACGTTCAATACTAGGCTTAGAGATAGCCTAGTTGGTATCAACCCAAAAGTATTACAAATGTCAGTAGATTTAATGAAACAGAAACGTACTATGATACAGAACGATATTTGTGAAAGTCTTTGGGGCCAAAAAGTAAAGTATGTTTATAACAACAAAACATGGGTTCAGTGGTTCCTTAAGAGGTTGCTGTTATGAGTTAATTACTATAGAAATACAGAGCTGTAGTTGAAACAGCAACTATTGACAGCAGGATGAAATAATAGATGTATTGTGCCTTTAAAGATGTCTCGAATTTAGGTGTTTTTAGCTCTTAATGCTGTCAAAAAAGTATGTAAAGATCAAAATATCATAGAATTCATAAAACTGCATTTCTTATTAGGGAAAGTTTAATTTCTAATATAATGAAATAGTAACTTATCCTTGTAAACAAGTCACTTATTGATTCTGAAACTGTTAACTTAAAATTTTTCTCTATAATACAGCACAAAGCAAGCATTTGCTAACACAAAGATATATTTTAATAACATAAATTGATCTCTTCCACTGAAAAAAACGTAAAGGAACTATATATAACTGTGTGTGTCCTAGAATTATATTCCTTTCATAAGCTTATTATCAACTTTATGTTTATATCCCAGCCTTCAAATCAACAGTGTATGTCAATTATAGGGCAGAACAAAACAAGTCTATGTTGGCATATAGACTAGGAGTGTGAATTGGATGTCATGAGAATGATGAATGAGATTATGAAAACAGATTCCTCCTAAGGTCTGATTTTTTTTTGAAATGATACAATGATGATATATGCTCAACATTGTCCAACTGCAGATCTCAGAGCAGATACCAGCAGATATCAGTAACATCGTCGCTGGTTACGAATGATGAAATTGGGGTCCTTGATGATGGCTTCCTGGCAGACAAATCAAATTCAGTCACTGAATCCCAGTCGGGATTTCAGTCTCTGGACAACACAGCTTCCCACTGCACATTTCTGTAGAAGTTTGATGTGAGCAAGGATATTCTTCAGGATTAACGAATGACACAGGTAGCACTGCAAAGGGATTTTAGGTGGTCACAACAGATTACTTTTTACTACTAGTGCTACAGCAGTAGCGACATACTCTGTTTGTATGCCCACCTGGGAAGCATTATCCACATGGATGATGAAAGGGAGATCCCTGAGCAGAAGATCTTGTGCTGTAAGTGCACAAAATGAGGCAGAGAGCAAAGCAGCAGTGAGCTTACAATAACTGATTTGAACACTAGCCATAGCGCACTCCCACTCCAGTCAATTTTAAGCACCTTTTTGATAGGCATGATGACAGAGGTCATATTAGAATTTCCTCCCTCAATTATTTTCATAAGGAAACTCGTTGCCTGCTTCCTGGTAACAAGGAAATAATTTTAACAGCTTGAAGTATTACCTTGCTTGAGTAGTTGTTTTCTCCACAATTGAAGAAGGTGATAATTTTAATAAGCCCATCTTTATCTACAAATGCCTGAGTCTTTTGCATGTTGAAAATTAAAAATTTCATTCATTTCCTGCAAAATAGTTAAAACAAATGTCTTCTGTCAGAACCTAGCTTCTCCCAACTTCAATTAAACTTCAGAATGACTTTCACGCATCAGAGACTGCACTGAAAAGATCAGTCAGTTCTATCTTCTCCACATCAGCTTTGTACTGCCACATATGGCCAACATTGATTCTTCAAGCACTGCAGAGAATTTCCCTACATTTTTCAATTTTCTGGCAATTGCACTTTTAACTGAGGGTGAAATTATTATGGCTTTTCTGTCATCTTAACCTTATTCAAAGTACTTAATATATCCCAATTTACTCAGTGTTAAAAAATCCTGTCTAATTTTGTTTTGACACAAAGAGATTACTTCCCACATCTCCTTTATTAAAACAGTCCATGCAGTAATTTGTTTTCTTTTTTTTTTTTTTAAAAAAAAAAA
>VYXH01005314.1:68166-106334 GCA_013397275.1 Burhinus bistriatus
TAGAATTATAGAATCACAGAATGGTTTAGGTTGGAAGGGACCTTAAAGATCGTCTAGTTCCAACCCTCCTGCCATGGGCAGGGACACCTCCCACTAGACCAGACTGCTCAAAGCCCCATCCAGCCTGGCCTTGAACACCTCCAGGGATGGAGCATCCACAGCTTCTCTGGGCAACCTGTGCCAGTGCCTCACCACCCTCACAGTAAAGAATTTCTTCCTGAGATCTAATCTAAATCTCCCCTCTTCCAGTTCGAAGCCATTACCCCTCGTCCTATCACTACAAGCCCTTGTAAAAAGTCCCTCTCCAGCTTTCTTGTAGGCCCCTTTCAGGCACTGGAAGGGGCTATAAGGTCTCCCCGGAGCCTTGCCCTGTCTGTTTGCGTTGCAATTTTCCGCCTAGCTGGCTGATGGAGATTTCAGACTCAGCGAGACATGGGCTGGCTGTCTTTGTGCCCTTATATATATACAGCACCCAGAAGTGGGATACCTCTGGATTGATCCTCTAGGTACCTTAAGAATACAAACAGCAACAGTTTGCATCCTAGAGGCAAAAAGCAATACAGCAGAGCGCCTCAGACCCGCCTACAGAGCACCTGCTGCAGGAGGAAAGTAGCTTGGACAGGTAGGACAGGCAGCACTCGCGTGAAACACCGTTTTCCCCGCAATATTCCCCGAACTCGCTGTGCGCGCTGCAGCTTTCCGGCAGAGCAGGCGGGTGCCTGTGGCCACCAGGTGGTACTGTTGCCTTTGGCTACCCCGGGGAGCCCGGGCTGCGCTCCCGGGCCGGGGCCGCCCCGCAGCCCCCGGGCACAGCGGGCTTCCCGGGACACCGCTGCGGCGCAGGTGACAGGCTGAACAGGTCCTCTGCCATGTCACAACCCATCCTCTGCTACCCTTGCCAGTGTCAGGGGTCTTAGGCAAAGCTCGCTGCTGGCTGGATCGGTCGGGTTGGGCTGTCTCTTCCTTCCCACTGGGGCACGTTGTTGAAAATTTCCCTGGAAAGCCTCTAAGGGAATTTTGTTTAAATAAATAAAGCCATTAAAAACAAACCCCAAAATGCTTACCATCAAAATATCCTACTTGAACATTTTTTAAATTAAAAATCATATTTAAGAGAGGAATTTTCATTCCCCAGGGAAGAAACTCTCTGTCATCATCCATGCCAGTGATGAATGTGATAGATAAATAAATAGAAAAATCAAACAAGTGCAAATCATTATCCGTTAGACCCCTTGAATGACTTTGGGATACTTTTTAGCATGTGCGTGCTTGCCTAATTCAAAGTTTGTTAATATAGGCAGGTGGGACTCCCTCCCACCTTAAGCATTGCTGAAGGCCAGGAAGGATGCCGTAGGGCACCTCAGATGGTGCCAGCAAGCCATGACACTCACATATGAGGAAATATTGTAAGTCTCCTTCAAACTGGGCTCTTTCGATTCAGTGTGTTCAGGCACCAACACACAAGGTCAGCTTTTCAAAGCTGTTTTCCTTTCGTTGATTTGAGCACAAAAGCACAGACCCTTGGGAGTGAAATTCTAAACTGAACTATATTTCCTGACAATATTAATAACAGTCTCTGAGATGTCATTTGATGCACACTGAGAATGTACGTAAATATTAAGCTGAAACGTTCACACGATCTTCCATTCATCTATTCCAGGGAAATGTCATTGGTAAAACGCTAATGGAATGTGACAAAATACTTAAGCCAGAAAACTCATGAGGCAAATTAAGGCCACTTGACTTTTCCCAACCATTGTAATAGCTACTGAGGCACTGACAGGGCCAGAGGAAGATTTTGTGTTGCTTTTGCAACATCACAGGGTGGTCTACTGAAAACAGCTTTATGATTCCTGGCTGACCTCAGGTTTCCAACCGACTTTGCAAGATAATGTCAAAAAGTAAAGCCTCTGAAAGGGAAGAGAACTCAATCAAGTACTGGGAAGACTTTGTAAATGTTGCTTACAGCTTTGTGGTCCTTCCTGTTTTCCACAGTCATTGAGAAGTAGAAGAAACAGCTTCAGTTTGTGTGATGAACTTAAGGAAATAGGCATTGCAAAATTTTCCTTAGCTAGTTTACCTCCACAGTCTTTCCCTATTTTTCAAGGTGTATAACAGATATCTTCCCACATTTAACATTAAATACAGCTGTATTTCAGAGGAACGCCTATTTTCAGTTAAATTTGTCCTATATTAGAGAATTCAGCCCATTGCTTGTGATTTGATAGAGAACTGGAAGAACATCCCCCTCCTCCAAACACTGACATGTGGTCAAAGCAAACATGAAGAGAGGATAAAACATTTTCCCCACAGCATTAAAATTTGAAAGGAATGGATTCTGGCAGGTTTCCACAAGAAGCAGAAACTGACTGAAAGATAAAAGCCAACACTACATGCATCCATACCAGGTACAGAAGAGGTGGATCAGAGGCAACCAAACAGGAACAGAGACCTTCATTTATCTCTTGCAATGAAACAGTATATAGATAAAACTTGGCATCAGATTGAAAGGGTGGTTTGAAGTTAAGCTACACAAAGTCCTGATGAAAAAAAAACCAAAACAAAAANGTATTTAAAGTTTTGGGTGCAAAAGTCTTGATTAATTGAAAAGCGACATTCTTCATTGACTCTGGATTTTCAGCAATATCGAGACTTGTATCCATCTGGGCATGAATTTGATGTTAAGGTCGGGTTTAAATTCGAAGAGTAAGAGCTCAGAATAGCAGAAGTCTTGTTGCAAACTGAGGGTGTCCATGCATTATATTATTTGGAAACAGTTAATCACATACATGTGACTTTTCAGACAGATCCAGCAAGAAGAGAATTTATCTCTTGAGACATTTATTCCTACCATTCTTCACTTCCCAGAGAAAAGCTATCAGCCAGTGACCCTGAAATATTTTATCATGGGTGGCAGATCGAACACTTGTTCACCTCTGTTGTGCTAGAGGTTAGTCGTACAATAGCACAGGTGATGATATGTTTGCTCTTCAGTCTCCTCTCCGAGAACACCCCTGAAAGGCTGATTGATGATAATTCTCAGGGAAGTGAAGAATGGCTGTAATAAGTAGCTATCAGGCAAGTTCTGTTCTTACCTCCACTTTTGTAAAGCCAGGACAGACTCAAGTCCAGAGGACTTACGTCAGTAAAGGACAAACACGTCTGTGTTTCCAACACTAAATTCAACTAATACGCAGTTGTTCAATTCCTGCTGTTAGAACAGATCTCTCCTGTGATTTTGGGCAAATTCTTTTATTTGTCTTTGCTACAGCCTCTCCTCTACAGAATGATAACCCTTCTTCAGTCTTTTTTGGGTTTCGGGTTTGTTTTTTTTTTTNACCCCACACTAGAAACAGATCAGAATATGTGTGAAAGAGGAGAACAACTCCACCTAGGAGCCTGGTACAATTGGTAAGATTCATTAGTTACAAACCAAGGTAACTTGAAAGATGAGAAGTAACAATAGATTCTGCTAAATCTGCACCTGGAAACAGAAGTAAGGCCCTCCAAAGAGCAAAAGGCCTTTTTCAGTACCTCTGAAACATTTTGGTGATGAAATAATGAGAAAAATATTTCAATATCACTGGCATCAAACACAAATAATCAAAGACAAGAAGACAAGAAGGAGAAATATTTGTGGGTATTGAGCTTGCTGTGGGATTTATAAAGGGTACAGATAGCTTGCACAATTGAAATGATTATTCACACAATAAAGAAGCCCTTAAAAAACCTGATACTATTTAGCTTAAGAAGGAAGTAGCCATGGGTTTCTTATCTACCAATTAATTGCATTCTGCAGAGCTCTTCACTTGATAGCAACCACATTTTTTTTGCTTATCCTCCTCTGACTTTCTTTAGAAACAAGATTCCTTATCAGTCCCTAGTGCATTTCTCCAAGGTGTAAGGCAGCAGTAATTAAAGGCTATACAATTAAAAAAGAATTGCACCTAAACCACTATACTGTAACCATTTCTCATGCAAAGCCTGCTTTACAGAACTGCAGAAATTTAACTCATAAATGTAACTTTATTCTAATCCACTTCTCCATGCCCATCTGTAGTATGTCAGAGAGAGATATTTTTTCCCCACAAAGTTCTCAAGCACAACAAGCTGAAGAGATTACGAAAACAGCTTTTTCTTGAGGAGGATTTTTTATTTCAGGTCACCTAGTGAAGTTCCCATATTCTCTAATTAAATTATTTGGTTTTTAAGCACAGCTATTTGTCTACAGATTTGTTATGGATCTACAAAAGTCAATAGGAGTCTGCCCATTGACTGAAAGAGGCTTTAAATCAGAATTTTTAGGTGCCAAATCTTAATCCCACTGACCATAAGCCAAAGCTCTGCTGATTTCAGTGAGGTCAGAATACTGCCTCAGATGTATAGCAAGAAGATGAAAGGTTTAGCTACTGCCACAGAGATTTAAATGGAATAGGAGAAACTATGAATCACTGTTTTTTTTCTAGTTTACAGACAAGAAATGTCACTGAATGACACACCACTTTGGAGAACTATTGAGTAAATAGAAACCAAGTTTACATAGAAAACCAATGCATATATGAGGAGGCTACATGTGCTTACAAGTTAGTGAGAATGGCACTACAATAAAATTGAACAAAATTTTGTGTTCACGATCAAAAAGGCAAAAATATCATAATTTTCATGTTGTATATACCAATTGCCAGAATTTTACAATTGCTCAGAAACATGATCCTAAGAATAATGTTGTGTGGAGACAAAAAAATATTTGTACCACCCATCTGTGGGCAGCTAACTTTGAGGGCTGAATCATTAGGGCTAAATCCTGTTAGCTCTCCTCTCCCAAGGGTTCCCAGACAGAAACAACACAGCACCTCCAAACGGTGTTTCAGAGAAGGAGCCTGACCTTGTCCAAATGCATCTCCACTGCCAGTGGCATCCCTTCCTTTCCCTTCTTTGTGCTCCCTGCACTCCCCAGCTGCCAACACAGCCTTCCCTCCACATCAAAATTTGATTCTGGTCATACCTCGTCCAATCTGACTACTCTTATCCCCACCTGAGGGAGGCAGTGGAGGAGGGTTATCCGCAAGGATGTCATAAGGCAAAATCCAGATGTGTAATTTCACCCACGGTCTCACAGAAGACAATTTGGAACTTTACCAAAGGATGAGAGTGTGAAAATATGGGGTTCCCCTTTAGCCCACTGTAAGCAGGCTTTTCTAAAAAAATGAGAAGGAAAGAAAGAGGGCTGATTTATGTCTCAGTAAAACTGGCACACCACTTCTACCCTGTCCTTCTCAGTGCAGTCAAGACTTCCTTCAGGCTCACCAGGATGTGTCAGATACTTAGAGCTGGGGCTGCAGCACAGACTCTGTTAGACCATGTGAGTGCAAAGGGCATCACTTCAGTTCCTGATCCCTGCTGTCAACCCAAGCTGAGATTCAGGCAATTAACTTTGCTTTAAGCAGACAATGAAAATGTGGCCATTCAGAGCAACCAGAAAGGGAACAGAAATACTAATATTTTTCTATTTTGTATCACTTCTAAACAAACAACTTGCTTACCTTAGGCCAGTATTCACAATGCCCCAAGTGACAGAATCATGGAATCGCAGGATGGCTGAGGTAGGAAGGGACCTCTAGTGGTCATCTGGTCCAATCCCCTGCTCAACCAGGGCCACCTAGAGCCAGTTCCCCAGGACCATGTCCAGACAGTTTTTAAATATATCTGAGGGTGGAAACTCCATAACCTCTATGGGCAACCTCTTCCTGTGCTCACCCTCACTGGTCCTGTCACTGGGCACCGCTGAAAGAGCCTGGCTCCATCCTCTTTGCACCTTCCCTTCAGGTGCACCTCCCCTGAGCCTTCTCTTCTCTAGGCTAAGCAGTCCCACTCCCTCAGTCTTTCCTCATATGTGAGTGGCTCTACTCCCTTAATCAGCTTCTTGGTCCTTCATTGAACTCTATCCAGTATGTCCATGTCTCACTTATACTGAGGAGCGCAAAAATGGACACAGTACCCTTGGCATGCCCTCACCAGAGCTGAGTAGAGGGGAAGGATGATCTCCTCTGATGTCCTGGCAATACTTTGCCTAATGCAGCCCACGATACCATTTTCCTTCTTTGCAGCAAGGGCACATGGCTGGCTTATGTTCAACCTGGTGTTCACCAGGACCCCCAGGTCCTTTTCTGCAAAGCTTCTTTCCATCTGGTTGGCCCCCCGCATGCATTGGTGCATGGGGTTGCTCCTCCACAGGTGCAGGACTTTGCACTTTGTTTTGTTGAACTTCATGAAGTTCCTGTTGGCCCATTTCTCCAGTCTATCGAGTTCCATCTGGATGTCAGCACAACCCTCTGGCTTCTCAGCCACTCCTCCCAGTTTGGTGTCATCAGAAAACTTACTGAGGGTACAAGTCTTCCCCATCATCCAGATGTTAAACAGGGCTGGACCCACTATTGTTCCTGGGGGTAGTCTGCTAGTTACTGGTCTCCAAGTAGACTTTGTGCCACTGATCTACGCCCTCTGGGCTTGGCCATTCAGCCAGTTTTCAATCCACCATGCTGTTGGCTCATTCAGCCAGTACATCAACAGCTTTTCTATGAGGTTCTTTTAGAAGACATTGTCTAAGGCCTTGCTAAAGTCCAGATAGACAATATTCACTGCTCTTCCCCCATCTACCAGGCCAGTCACTTCATCATAGAAGTTTATCAAGTTGGTCAAGCATGATTTCCACTTGGTGGAGTCATGCTGACTACTTCAGATGATTTTCTTATCCTCACTGGGCCTGGAAATGGTTTCCAGGATCAGCTGCTCCATCACCTTCCCGAGGATCAAGGTGAGGCTGACTGGCCTGTAATTACCTGGGCCTTCCGTCCTGCCCTTCTTGAAGACAGGAGCGATATTTACTTTTCACCAGTCTTCGGGCACTTCTTCCAGTTTCCATGATTGTTCAAAGATTATCGAGAGTGGCTTCACAATGACATTAGCCAGCTCCCTCAATGGTCATAGGTGCATCCCATCAGGGCCATGGACTTATGTACGTTCAATTTGCTTAAGTTTACCTTGACCTGATCCGCTTTCACCAAGGGTACATCTTCCTTGTTCCAGCCTTTCCCCCTGGTGTCTAGGTCCTGGGGCTCCTGAAGGCCAGCCGTGCTACTAAAGACAGTCAAAGGCGGCATTCAGTACCACAGCTTTTTCCATGTCCTGCGTAACAAGTTCCCCCATCTTCTTTTTCCAATAGGCCCACATTTTCCCTAGCATTCCTCTTGTCACCTATGCCCTTATAGAAGCCCTTCTTGTTGTCTTTGATCCCTGGCCAGATTCAATTGCACTTGGGCTTTGTCTTTCTTAACTTCATCCTTGCTTCCACCTTCTATAGTTTCCTTTCTGTGTTTGAGTTTGGACAAGAAGTCAAGCCAATTCCACATGTACTTTACATACTTTACATAGTTGCAGAGTTGAACTGCAGCCTTTTACACATCTGAGTTTAGGACTCTGTTCGAAACACCACCACCACCACTAATAAAATATTAAGTAATTTGAAAAAAAGGCAGGTTTGAACACTAACATCTGAAAAGTACAGGTGAAGTGGTAGTTGCCTTCAATCATAGATGCTAAAAGCTGAATTTCGTTTGTGTTTCATTTCTGTGTTCCTAATGCAGGTGGTATGGGGCATTTATTGTTTTAAAGCTGTATCGACATGAAATATCCAGGTGCCACACGCCAGAATAAGGTTTGCCAATGTGCTTACTAAGCAATATCTACTTTTACAGGGCTGCCATCAGCAAAGGATACAGGGATATAGGATTTAAAGAAATATGTTTCTTTTTCAATTATTTATGAGTCAATATAAAAGTTAATAATCATAAACACAAAAAAGGCCCACAGGTTTTTTAAAGGAAATTTTTAATTAAAAAAAAAATATTTGTAACATGATTTTCAGTACCATTTGAACTATGCTCCCTAAAGCTCACTGTTCAATTAATAATATCCACAGTCTGTGTGTTTGTTAAATGTGCCTGTTATCCAAGGACACAACAGTATAATTACTTTGAGTCCTTAGGAACAGCTTGGATTGTTCATAAGACCAATTTTTTTTTCTATCAAGACAAAGCAATGAAGTGAATAACACTACAGGCAGTTAGGACAGAGTTGCGTATAGAAATATGAACAGAAGAAGTACTGTTAACAAAATTATCACAATTAATAAGAAACAATTGATAGCCAAGAAAAGGAAAAATGTTATTGCTGCAGATGCATGCTCAGTACAATGAAACTAAAAAAAACCAAACCCAGAAAATGCCCAGCAGCACTATTTTGCATTACACAGATTCTGTCTGTGCTAATATGTGCCAAACGGGGTCTGTGACTGAAGACCTACTATAGAGCGAAGCAGAGTTTCTACCAGCTAAGGAAAGCCTGGAACTTCATGTACATCTCGAATATGACTCACCCATTTCTTTTTTCTTTTTGGAAGCGTGATGTGGTTTCCTGTTGTCTACTGATCAATACCAAAAGCATGTGGCAGCACGCCCCTGCGCAGGTTTAGCTGTGACATCTCAGGTGGCATCAGGACAAGCACAAGCAGTCAGACACGAACTGTGTCCTTTGTGCAGAGCCTTCAGACCAATGATTCAAGGACCTTCTGCAGGACCTGAATACGTGCATATTTTCCTTATCTCACATGTAGACATGAATTCCTCCAGTCACAATCCAGTCCACAATAGACATACTGACTGTCAGGAGGTAACTCAAAATTTGTCTCTGCACAATAAACAATATTTCCCCATCTCCAGGAAATCATCACTTGTGTGACATAACACCACTTTTTATCTTTATTTGCTTCCTTTTCTTTATTCACTGTAGTTTGTGCTTTCTATTTTAGGAATTTGAAAGAGAAGAGAAAGTTTCTTGAAAGTTTTAAGCCTTTAAAAAATATCTTTCCAAGTCCATATCAGAAAGAAAACAATTAGATGCCTCTGTAAAAGGGAAGAGGTTTTAACAATAAATCACGGAGATTAGAAAGCTAAGGGAAAAGACCTTTACGGCTTATTTACATTTCCCTAACGATCAATCTTTAAATTTGAATGAATCTTTGTCATTATAAGGGCTGAGCAGGTGCAGCACATCAAAAAAAATATATTTATTCTCCCCTCTGAATTTTGTTTTTCAGCCCATGACTATCTTCTACTGTAAACAATATTTGCATCAGAAATGGGTATAACTCAGCAGTTATTCATTAATAATTTTTAGCAATTCTCTTTCTGACAATTCTGCTATCTGTGAAACAACGCTGTCTATAACAGATGGCAGCCTCTGCCCTCAGTCTGGTTTTATAGTTCATACTGGCATCACCTTATGTTGACTCCCAATCTACTTACGACAGAGCAGAGGTACATGTTCATCTCTCTGCTTGGAGCCAATGATACATCAGAAGGTAAACTCAGCCTGTGCTGTTCTAACACATACATGGTATAGCCTAAACATTTCCAGAATTCAAAACTTTTTGCTGGCTTAAAAAATAAATGCCAACCTCTCAGACTGTGTTCTTGTTTCTGGCTTATTTTATCTGTTGTCTCTGTGCGAACTGCAGACCCTCCTTTCCTTCTCCTAGCTGAGCAAAGCACCAACATGTGCTTTGCATCTGTAAAAGCACAGAAGACTTGCCTATTTTGAACTATTTCTTATTCTCTTTGAATTTTCCAGTTTTCAATGAGATTATTTATATCCAATAAGGAACAAAGGTTTAAGGAAGCAAAAAAGCTGTGCACGTGTTTGATGCACGACTAATGATTCCCTGCAGAACACATTTAACCTCATGAAAGGAGGTCAAACCAAAGTGGCCAAACAGATGACTAGCATAAAACCAATTCTTAGAAATTGGCTCTACAAGGAGAAGTGCAGGGAAATGACAGAGTGAACGGGGTTGTACTGTGACCCCGTGAGCTCCATGTGCAGAATGAGTGGTCAATCACTGCTACCGTCATTTAAGCAAAGTTTACAAATGGTACAGGTAAACCTAAAAATTTGAGAATCAGGATTGAACACTCAAAATGGGCATAAATCTATATTACACAAAGAGAAATAAAGGAAGAAAAGGAAAAGAATAATGTTTTGGAACTGACAGAAATGAGAGAATGTATGAGGAAAGTAGACCTAGGTTTAAATATCCTGTTCTCCTTCCATTAATTATAGTCATGTTCATCTCCAGATATATGTAGTTTTTGTATCCTCTGCTGAGTGACTGAAATCAGAACATGCATTGAAAGATGCTCATACTGACATTCTTCAGAAAAGACGAAGCTATCAAGTTGAGAGAGTGTGAAGAGCACGTCAGATGTGTGAATTTCTCATCTTTCACTTGGCTTTATAAAAAAAAAATAGCTACATTGTCAGGGAAAATAAAAGCAAGGGAAGGCCTTGAAAAACAAGCCACACATTAGGTCAATAAAACTCTCACAAAGTGTTAGCTTTATGACTGTTAGGAACTTAGGAATTGTCATACTGGGCCAGGTGAATATTTTTTCTCAGCCAGTAGCACATTTCAGGTGTTTCAAACAGGTAAAAAAAGCCCACGAGGAAAATTCCTTGCTAACATTTTCTGTCAGTGGTTGGCTTATAGCCATCTCATGTAATTTAATTCTCATTATTTACATGAACGTCCAGTCCTTGTTTGAACTCTGCTATTCTTGACAATGATCTTCATGGGCCTGCTGTTCACTGTGAGAAGCATATCAACATGGTTTGAAAAACTAGATTTCCTCTGTCTATAATTTGAAGTCTCCTGCTTCTTGAATGTTAGTAGAGAGTAATAATGGGGCAAAATCCGGACATGAGATGAACTTGCATTTAAAGTAAAAAAATAGGATTTGATACACCTGGGACTCCTGAACATACTCTTTGTGGCTTTGTTAAGTCTTTAAATCCCTCTGTGACTTAACATTCAAAGATCCACGTGTTCATTTGGTTATCTTTAGCTGTCTGTTAATTCCCTGATTCTGATGCAATAATTACTTAAGGATCCTTTCCATTCCTCTCATATATCTTCCATATTTAATTTTTGCAGTATTCTCTGCCTTTTGCAGAGTAGATGAAAGGATTCCCTAGTTAAGGACTCCCTAGCCTAGCCTAGTATTTGTCTCTGGAGTGAACAACTTCATAAACTTAAGGAAAAAAAGAATTAAAACTAGTGCAAAGGTAGTGAGGTCTTGCCTTAGTGAAACCCACCGGTAAAGTCTGCAAAACCTGAAAGTGGCACCTCAGCTGTTGTGGATCTAATGTATTTTACAGTCTGCTACCTCGTCGTTTCAGTGTATGTCCCCATTTTATGAGCTATGGAGAAACAGACAATCACTCTGCACTCTCTGTGCAGCCACCACATCCCATTCATGGCTTCATAGGTCACTGTCATATTCCATCCCTCCTTCTAGAATAAAATAGTTCAGATGCCTCTCACCTTTTCTCATTGTAATTGCTCTTTTCTAGACCTTCCAGCAAGGTACACCTGGACACAAGAGCCTGAGCAATTGTTTCTTTTAATTTCCATTAGTGGAAGTTACATGGCTTGCATTGTGTATATTTTGCAGACTATCTACCTCCTATGGGACTATGCCTTGTTTATTAGGGCTGCCAAACTTCTGGAAAAATAAATTCTTAGCCAGAATCATCGATTAAATGCATTTTCCCTTCAGTTTGGTAATTTGAGGTTGTTGATGTTCGTGGCACTTAAGATGTCTGGCTATTTTCATTCCCTCATGAAATAAACTTTTCTCTGTTTGTGTTTTAGTCTTTATGAATCTGAGTAATGCACATTTAATAATAACATATTGCTTTGATTCATTGTGAATAACGTGAATGAGGTTAGTTGTTGTCGGTTTTTTGTTTGTTTTTTTACTAACTGAAAGGGTTTGAACAAAAGAAACGTCTGCCAGAGCCAGGCGAGTGAAACATGTTTGAGGTAGAATCATCTAGATATTGAATCAAGAAGATTTGTCTTACTGTGGGCAACTGAAGGGTCCCTGGCTGAGGAGTATAGTCATTTAAAGAGTCTTGTCAGGGTAGGCATACCATCACCTCAGGTGTCAGGGGCAGCAAGAATAAGGCTGCTCTAAGAGGAAGATGAGCCAGGAGCCGTGGGTGCCCACCTCGCAGACATACTCGTTGAGAGGGCACAGTCCTGCAGTAGCCAAGCAGAGCAGGGCTGGTGACAACAAGAGGGCTGGGACAGTCCAATGAGCACCAGACAAACTTGAAGCTATGAGTCAGGTCTGCAGGTCGTCAGGTCTGCAGGTCATCCGGTCAACAAGTCAAGGACCAGGCACAGGGGTACGTGCAACGTGGCTCGGGCAAGGGCGGAGGGCACAGGCTGAACCTTGCTCCTGGGGCACGGGCAGAGGGTGTGTGGGTCCCAGATAAGTTACCTCACAACACCTAGTGTCAATCTGTGCACTCAGGCCTGGAGATATGCTTCCCACACACTTACTGGGGTGGCCTTCACCTCAGAGCAATCTAGTTGCACATCCAAGAGTGAAGACTGCAGGACAAACACCCATGCACGTCTTTTACTGAAAAATAAACATCCTTCTCAGCTACAAATAGCACCCGGAGTACTCCTAACAGGATGGCTGGCTGTGGTAGAAAAACAGTGTATTATGTGCCAGGAAGGTTCAGCTAGACTTGTACTCTCTAAAAGAGCACAGGGTGGAGATAATGACTGCAATAAAGACAGTTGCTGCCCTTTGGGGGTAACTGCTGTTAGGCTTGGGCACAGCCACAGAGACAAAGGAATGAACTCCTTGCCTAAAGTGCTAAGCAAATCACAAATTATTTCATTATTACTTGGGGAAAGGATCTCAATTAAATTAATTGCTCTGCTTTGCAGTTTATTTCGATCGGTTCAAGCTTAAGATAGAAAGAAAGGTCTATACTGCCAAAATAGAAACAGAGGTATTTTAGGAGCCATGAAATACACTAGCGTATAAAACTCGTATTAGGGATTGCCCTAAGAATTCACCTTTCACTGTCTAAAAGTGAGGGTCTTTTTTCTGCAAATGTAGGTAGATTTCTGGTTTGGGGTACAATCCTCATGAAATCACTAATACAGAGAACAAGAACAAGTATTTTGGCTACTGTGAATTTGGAATCACACTACTCCCAGATCACCGCTTCTGGTATTTTGAAAGGCCTCACAGACATAGTAGCCCCAGACAAGACACTAGAATAAGTGTTACTACAAAATTCAGTACAGTCTTGACATGGACACTCATAAATTGAACCAAACCCTCTAGGGAGGGTGTTTTCTGCCTGATGTCCCAGAATGGGTGGGATAACAGGAGGAATAGAAAGTTGAGTGCACACATCACTGAAGAGAGATAACGTGCCCAAAACTTCTCACCCAGAAGCTGGGTTGCCCCAAAATCAATCCTTAAAAAAAGTAATATAGATGGGAAGTTAATCAGTTCTTTAGCATGCCCTGAGAGCTGCTATGTAACAGTTTTCCCAAACAGAAAAAATAAGCCAGAAATATTCACCCGTGGGGTTCATTTAGTACTGATTTCTCCAGACACTGCTAAGAACCTAGGCAGCAAGCCCACATCTTGCAATTTCCAGATTGGGCTCTTTTGTAGATTCATGGTTCAATGCATCTTCTTCAGGTTAAATGGTGTTTCATTTAAAGGATATTAAATGCCAAACTTGCAAGGGGTTTTAAGTAAGATATTGTTAAGGCCAAGGAGATAAATCAGATTTTACAACTTAAGACACAAAAGCCATGTTTGATCAATACCAATCTCTTGCTTCTATGGATAATGATAATTCAAAGTGTCAACTGGACAATGTGCATCAGAGCAAAGAGTCCTGGGTCACTTAAACACTTAACAAAAGGAAGAGGTTGTGGCAGCTTCATTGGGAGTCAGGACACACATATCTTTCTACCAGTTCTGCCACAGACATTAGCCAGCAACTTCACATTTCCAATCCGTAAAAAAAGTCCTTAAAATATAAATAGCTATGCAGTCAGTACGACTGTGGTGGATGCTAGGAAGAATGCAGGACTAAGCGCACAACACAGTCCTTCTATGAATGTGTCCTGTTCTTTGACACCCTGAGACTTAAATTATGCCCATCTAAGTGTGACAAGAGAATCTTAAGGTGGGGGCAGGGGAGAGAAAATATATTTTCTTCCTTCCCTAAAACAGTCACTAACTGTCCGCTTCTTTACCAAGCACCAGTCATTTCTAGTGCTCTTGTCAGCCTTCATGCAATGCCCAGACATCACTTCTGAAGTACCTTACCGTGAAGTCAGGGAGTGGTGGTCACTGACTCAGCCCACACACTGCCATCTCTGTCTCTACAGATCTGTTTTCTATGGATATTAACCTAGACAGGGAATGAGGACAAGCAACTCATACTGCCCTGTGAGGCAAGTAATACTAGAACCAAGAGCAATTCAGATAACACTCAGCAGGTTGACTTGGCCTACAAAAGACTTCTGCAGAGCCCCATGCTTTTCCCATCATGGGCACAGGGTAATGACTATTGTAGCAACAATCTCTGCCCAAATAGATGATTTCTGTCCCCCGTGTGTGTTCCAGCTGGCCAGAAACAGCCAGACTGCCGCAGCTGATGGGAGACTGGGAGATGATCGCTTCTGCTGGTAAGCAGTGACCCCTTGCCAGCAGTAGTAACTGCTGCTGTCACCCCTACCTGGCTGTCACCTGTCCTGTTCCCTGTTCCCTTCCTCCTCATCTTCCCCATAGCAGAATCTTGGCTTCCTTTTGTAGGACCGGGCATATTTTACTGATGGGTTTATATGGCCTTGCTTGCATTTGAAGGCAGGAAGGAAAGCATTGCTCTTGATACAAGAGAATAACAGGAAGATTTATGAGCAAGATGATTGCAAGAAAAGGAGAAAAGGCAGACAGTCTGCTGCTATGGGGAAGTGAAGATGCTGGGACATATCAATAACTGCCACCTCATTTAGCTGCTATACAGACAGCTGCAGGTGAGGATAAAAGCTGTTTTGTCTAAAGAGATGAGTACACAAAAGAAGTTAAAATCTGCTGCTCTACTGAGGAGGTTGAGGTTGAGGGTGAAGAAGGCTGAAGTTTCTTTAGCCGTGCTGCAGAGAAAGGGTAAGGCTTTGGGGATATGAGCCTGAGGTCAGATCCTGTCTTTGCGGTTTATCAAACTGCAGCGAATCACACTGCATAAACTGTGCAAATGCTGACTCCATGATACTGTAAATAGCACTTACAAACAGGAATGCATTAAAGCTTCTCCGGCTCAGCTTTTCCATTTCTTCATCTCTGTGAGCTGCTCCTTCTAAGGGTAGAATTCCTGTAGGTAGTTCATCTGAGTACAGCATTTATACAGTGAACTGAACCATTGGTTTAAATCACTTGGGTGCTATGTCATTTATTTTAGGATAGGACTGAAGTTCTATAAACCTAATTAAGAAAAAACAAAGCCTTCTTTATTGCAAATTTGCATTAAAATGTATAATGAGCTAAAGGCAAGTTCCAAAACAGTATTTACATGCTTTCAGTGAAGCCTAAGCAGAAATTAAGTTCTTAATGTATGCATTGTTAAATTACCTCAAGAGATCTAGAAAACACAGTTTGATGATAAAACAAAGAAAACATCTTTCTTAGGCACCAAGGCCTCTAGATTTATGATACAAATCTTGGAAAAATGGTGCTTCGAGGCACCATAAGTAGTTGTCTAGTCACAACTTTGTCAAAAAACCAAAACAAACAAACAAAAAAACGCAGACCACACCATCCTGTACAATATTGTCACAATGCTTTTCATCTAGACACACATAAAGATAAGTCTTCCCAGGGCTTCCATTTTTCTAACCATGAAAGATATTTAGGTCTAAAGAAAGATGTTACCTCTCTCCAGTAAACCTTGTCCTGCTATGTCATAAGTCTCTCACAGCTACAATACCACTACTTCTGTAGCATTTCTAGCAATTCTGTTCCTACACTGCTCCTAAAAACACTTTAGAAATGGACACGTCATAAGCTTCATATTGAATCACGAGTGACCATCACAATTAATACTGAGCTATGAAACTGTTTCTGGTCCCAAACTAAAATACAGTATTTTTAAGTAGACCAAATATTGTTAGCTTGCTTTTGAGATGAGTGGGAGAAAGTATCAAAAACCTTACTGAATGCAGCATCTGAAATTTAGAGTGAGACTCAAATTAAGCCACCCACATTTAAGTGGCTCTCTGTAGTTGTCCAACTGTGATTTAAGTCCTTAGGATCTGATTATAGTTAAAGAAGATCTCTTAGTATGATTAGTGGAGCCTGTAAAGAAATGTAACTGGCCAAATATATCTAGTTTAGAGAAAATTGAGTAGTTTTCTTAACTTTCTTGACTAAGACCTTGAAATCAGCCACTCACCTAAGATGTCCTGTGCAAACTGAGACTCCTCGTGGTATCCAAGACATCTTCACAGGCTTTGAAAATGTTACAGGGATCTATGGAAAGCCTCACCTTTCTGGAGCAGCAGCTGTAAGGCATATCTTAGGTCACCTCAAACGTAACAAAATACCTATGTTTGCCATTTGAGAGAGTGTATCAACAGCATAGAGGATCAGATGTAATTATATCTATGCTCCCAATCTTTTTCTGGACTTCTAAATTGTTATGCAAGCATTCATTTAGGAGTTAAGATTTTAAGAAATTGACTGGAACTGGACATGAGAGTCTGTGCAGATCTACAAAACAAGATTTTTGAAAGAATAAAATATATTTTCCAAATATTTTCCAAAGAATATGCCATAAATATTGTAATTGCAGTAAAACCTAGGAGCCTTCAATAGCATTAAGATCACATGGAACAACGACAAACATAAGTGAGAAGTTTTGCCATGTAGAGCTTACCACTCCACAGTGCGTTATTGTAATTGGTTGCATATACCTACAGTTTCCTGCAGTCATTTATAGGACTAAGCATTCTGTCTTCTCACATTCTGTCTTAAAATGTGAGACTTCATAAAATCATTCTAACCTGGATGTTTTTTAGAGACTTGAGCAGAAAATTAGAACATGCAGGGTAAAGTCATATTGCTACAGGGATAAAATAAAAGGTGCAACATTTATTTAGCCTTATTTGGAAACTTTCCTAGTACAGTGAATAGAGGAATGTTTTGCTAAATCACGAAAACAGGAAATCAAACTATGAATCTCCTAAGCACAAAAGGCCAGAAGAATGCAATTCCTCCTTGGAATCACTTTTCTAAACAGAGTTACTGTTACATATTTCCCCTTGAGCCTATTGGAAAGGTTTGTGACCTTGGAGTTAGGTCTTACGATCTTCTGGCCAAGATTCAAGTTTATGAAAATAGTTGAGTCTTGATATCACTGTCATTTCATATCTTTTATAGTTTGTTAGAGATTTGTTTTTGTATGTAACAGCTTATTGCTGATGTATTTTCCTTATAAAGTGAATTTGCTAGCAGTGTGCTTTTGCAAGGGGGTAGGGGAATATGTTTGAGTTTTTAAAAACCCTTATGCATAACAAAGAGTGCTTTTGCGTTTGGTTTTGTTTTAACGGCATACCCTCTCTTTTCTAGTAGTCACTGAAGGAAGCATTCATTTACCAATAGATTGTATAATTATGGTTATTCTAGACACAACAGGGTGTAAAACAAAACAATCTTTTTTTTTCCTGCCAAATGTATGTTATTTCCACAAATTTCAATTAAAGCAATCAGAAGTGCTGTTAAGGGGTTTCCATCAAAGATGGTAATTAAGGCAGATGATTCTCCAGGGGGAGAACCTTCTTTTGTGTTTGATAGAATGCAGTATTGTCCTGAGAGAACAATAACATACGCATGTGTTTTGCTGCAACATAGGTGAGAAAGTGAGATAATTTCAATTCAAGTTCATATAACTTTATCTACCAAATCCATACCAGAAGTTTTGCCCTTAGTCCCTGAAGAGCTCACAGTCTACAGTTGTTTAACTGTCTTAATTATTAAGCAGCAACACAACAGCGAAGAACCTCATGACTGGGAATGGGCACAGGTCAGAACACCTCATCTGAGAACACGTCACTCTGGGCCAGGAATTTTGATTTTAAGTAATGTCTTTTTGTAAGATTCCAGTTTTCTCTGGACTTTGAGTGATGGTATTGCTGATCCATGCAAAATTTAACACAGGCTTTTAACTATTTAGTTGGCCAGAGCTGAACCAATAACCACAAAATGAAGAGAGGTTCCAATCTAGCATTGGGTTCGTACGCGACTATGGTGGTTCATGCTGTGATCCCAACTAGTGTTCATGACGCCTGCTACTCAGTGACATTGAAGACTGAAGGCAGAAAAGGTCATAGATGCTGAAAATCCTTGCACCATGTAACTTAAGTTTTTCCTCCTCAGTCTTCATGGTACAGGGTATTGATAGCTGAAATGGATCCAGTACCAGAAGCAGTCTGGCTGCAGAAATCAAGCAGTTTGCCCAAGTTCACTTACTCTGCTAGGAGACACTCATCCATACTTACCAAGTATCTGTACTGACATCTGTGAGAACACATTTCCAGCTATTAGTTGTGTCTTGACAGGAAGACGAAGGAGATAGAAGAAATCTTCTTGTTTGAGATTAAAGGAAATTCAGTAAATTTATTTTAGCAGGAATTATATTATTTTTATGCATATTTTAAACGGATTTGAAATACAAGAATAATAAATGGAGGACTTCTTTTTTTTGAAAGTACAGTGGCAAGAACAATAACAACGAACCTACCCCTCATAAATGAACTCACCTGTCAATGGGCCAGATTATGAGCTCAATTACATTCATATGAATCTGTAATAGCTCCACAGAAAGCAATTAATCTTCTTGTTATTCTCACCATTTTAATTGCAAATAGAATCTGCTGTGACATGCCCAAGCATTTGAATTTGATGACCTTCGAGGTCTTGCAAAGACCTTGAAAACATCAGTGTTTCTCTAAGCTGCTTATCTATACTGGTATCAATGACCCTAAGCCAATTAGAAATAACTATGAAATTCTGAGAACAAAGGTGACGACATCAGAATAACAAGAGGTGCTTTCGTCTATTCTCCCAAAGAAATGCAATGGTATAGGCATATACCATATAACATTTTAGAGTTATTTATGAAAGATTTTCTTATGGAAGTCATTACATAGTAGATAATTTCTGGCACTGACCTTCCTTGACAATGTTCATTGAGAAAGGTCCATGAGGAACATTGGATGTTCAGCTGACAAAGCAAGGGGAAGAGTACCTAAGAACATCATCATTAAGCAATCTAGTAAAAATTGCTTCAGAACATTCAAACAGGATGCTAACAGGATGGAAGCTAGCTAAAAACTGCTGTAGGAAAATGAGAAAAGCCTGATGAACAGTTCAGGTGTCTATGCAGGCATGTCCAGAGAAGAGGAGTAAATTGGAAAAATTCAAAATCTTGGAACACTATCAAAACTGCGTATTATCATTTAAGAGACACATTAAAGTAAGTCATAGAACTGGAATTTTTATGCAAAAGGAATTAATATCTGAGGGAAAATTGAGACGTGTTTTTTCTGTATATTAGAAGAATTTATATTTGCGTTCATTCATGAAGTAGTAATAGTAAAAGGTAAAAGATACTGAATATTTCTGAATAAATGTAAAAGGAGAAAAACAGAGGTATGGGATGTGCTGTAGACTGCCTTGTAAGAGGGAAATATTGAACAGTTTTAAACAACTACAAAAAAAGCATAGATGGTAGCAATGAAGAACCTGAAATAGCTAGATTTTTTTTGAAAAACAATATAGTAAAACACAGAAATATGTCATAAAAAAATTATTGATATCAACCTTTTCTTTAGAAGATGAAAGAATTTACTGAAGAACTAACTGTTCTAGATTTAATTCTGACAGGTAGAGAGGAGCTCCGTAAGTATTTGATACGGAAGATAAAGTCACTATCCGCTGAATAAAAAAATATCCTCACACCACAGTTAACAATTCATTGTTAGGCTATGAAGGTATTTCAGATAGTGTCCTGTATACCTATACAGTTCTGTATTTTCTTTAATGACTTAGGTAAAGAAATAGAGAATAGATTTATTTATTTATTTATTTGTTTATAATGGTTAGATGCTCCTTCTAGCCTCTGCACCTCCTGTCTGTTGATGACTTCTGGCTCCCTGACCCACTGTTGCCAATCCAGAATCCAATTCTGAAATGTAAAGATGTAATCTACAGATTTACATATATTTAATACATTCTTTATCTCTTTAATACGTTTTCTTTTTTTGGTTATCTCCTTCAGTCAGGCAACCTGCACTTTTTAGTTGATTACTTTATCTTAAACTTATATAGAATCTTTGTTCCTAGCTGCATGTCCTGGTTTTCATTTGCCAGTCCAGCCCAAACCACAACACTGCACTATAGTTCAGGTTCCACATCTTAAAATTCTGTGGCTGGGAAAATTTGCAGTCTGTGTATAATCCTTGACAAAATATGGCAGGTGTCTTGTGTAGATCTTCTCTCATTCTTTGATGGGCTACAGACATTGGTATATTGTCTATGTGTTTATCAATGATGTTATCAATTTCTCAAATATAACGGTTGCCCTGCTAAAATAGTTAACATTCATAATTTTCTGGCCCGCATAGCTTTGCCTTAGACAGTATGCTCCTGTTTTTTCCTTTGGTGTGAGACCTACACACGTCAGCCACTTCACTTGACATCCCAAGTGGCCTCCCTTCCCACAATAATCACCTAGCTGAGACAGACTCCTCACGGCGGCACATAGAAGACTGACACAGGTCCTCAGCACACATGCGTAAGATAAAGGAAGTGGAGACTGTTTAAAATTATGATTTGTTTGCAACATCATCATTTTCTTAAATAGATATTGCATATTTTGAGACAGAACATAACTAAAGAAGCATCATATAAGTGTTGATCTCCTATTTGACAACTACCCACAAAGTATTTATTCCCAACTAATTTTAGCAATGTTTTTCACTCTCTTTCATTGCTTTAAACTTTCTGTTTCACACACTGATTAGCTCAGTAATATTATCAGTTTCTTTTCTAATCCGTGAAGCACTGATAAATTCAAGCAGGCCCAGGAGGGAGGTCACAAGCAACCTACAAGGCAGTATCAAAATCCAAAATGATCTTGAGAAACTGGGGAAATAAGATGAAATCCAACCAGATGAAATTCGATAATGAGAAGCAAAGGGTACTGCTCCCCAGAAGAAGAAATCGTATGTGTAACTACAAAAAGAGGAATAGTTCACGAGGCAGCAATATGCCAAGAGAGACCCGGGAATGATAGTACATTCTGAGAAGAATGAAAGTCAACAGAGAGATGATAATTCAAAACTGGTGAATCTCATTCTGTGATTCATTAAGACCATGTGAGAGGAAAGATATGGGAAATAATGATTAAAGTTCATCTACCACCGTTCCAGTGAGCTACTGTATAATTTTAAGCACTGTAGTAGAAGATATACGTAGCCCCAAAAGTTTGAAGGAAAAATAGTAAGAGATAAAAAGTTTGTAAGACATGACTTACAGGGAAAGGTTGAAAAAATTGGATTCCTTTTGTCTACATAAGGGTAGACAAAGACTGAGATAGGATGGCTATCTTCAATATGTAAAATGGTGTTATAAAAAAGGTGCTGATTAATTGCTTTCTACACCCACAAGGGATAAGGGAAAAATAAATTAGTTTAACTTGCAATAATGTAATAAGAAACACATTCAGATTACAAGTGAGTAAAGCACCAGAACAGGTTATCCAAGGAAGCTGTAAAATCCACCCTACTGGAAATTTTTAAGAAAATGTTTTTGGAAAAGCATCTGACAGAAATGGTTAAGATATATCCATCTTTTCTCATATCTAGGGGACAGATTAAAACATGTTCTCTTGAGAATCTGTCAAGATTTATGTTTCCATGGTTTTTTGATATTTGAAGATAGAAGCAATGGTATTTGAAAATAACTAGAAAAGTCGTATGGGTGGTAAGGGTGGGAAAACTGTTGAAACTTGAAAAAGAAAATTAAACTCACTAGTCCACTGATGGTGAGTATATTAAATTATACTCATAGTATGTGTTTTTAAAATGCTTCAAGGATACTGAAGGGATATAGGTATCCGTGTTTTATAGAATAAATATAAATTCAGAGTAGAAATAAACACTGATTTGGTTTTGGTTTTGGTTTAAATAGGGCATTTCTAGGACTTTGAGAGTAGGTTAGTCTTCGTAGATGTGTTTCAGCTCACTAATTTTAGCCTACAGCAACTTCAATGTTTATATCTGAGTTTATCACCCTGGCTACCTTTTGTAGTCCATAAAAGGAAACGTGTGAAATAATGCATGATTCATCTGATCAATTTAGAAACCTGCTTTAGAATGAGATTAACTGTGCTGTGCAAATGTCTGGTTTCCTCCAGAGGCTGTAAGAAAGAGTGTAGACAATTAGCTTAATTCTCCCCACCACCTCAAGTTGGTACCCACAATCTCACATACTGTCCCTCCTTGAGAAGCCAACAGAAGGGTAGGAATTCTGATAGGAATCTCTCTGCACACTAGGAGATTAAGAAAATGCTGCTAACTGCACAGGCAGACGAAATTATATTTGTGCCTGTCATGCAAACTTGTTCTGTTTCACATGTTGTTTCATCTACAGTTTTCTTGCACCCATTTCAAATTCCAGACAGTGACTGTTTCATTGCCATTTCTGATCTCCTTTCCACAGTTCATCCTTATAGCTAGAAAATTGCCTTGACTAAATAGGTGCCAATATCTGAGTACTGTTGTTGATATATTCCCAGTCTCATATCCTGTTCACCTGGCGAACCAGATTACTCAACTGTAATTTGTTACATGAAGTCAAAGTTGCTTTTCTTTCTTAGTATTACCTGAAGAAGACTCAGAGTTTAAGCTAGACTCAACCTTAAAAAGTGCCATTGCCAGCTGGTAAAACAGGTTGGCAACTCCTCACTATAGGCAATTTCCTTAAAGACTCTATACATACAGGTAGAAAAGTAGAACGTTATTGAGTCCAGTGCTTCTACTTATGTCACTATGCAGGAATTAACCTCTATTCATAAACATTGCTTGGAAAAGGGATGATAATTCTCCCTCTCTCTCTGTAACTGTAACTGTAGGAGTTTATGGAAATGAGGTTTGGATTAGAATATGAGAGAAAAAACAAGCATTTATTTCTGGTCCACAAATATTGGATGACCTTCAGCCACTTATAAGTGGATCTGGTTTATACTTAGAAACACAGACATTTAGAGATGGGGACAAAAGACCTGCATGTCAAAATCCCTGGCATCCTGAAATATGTATGTGCAAGCTATTGTGAGTTTACCAGAAAGAACAGGAGATGAGTTTCCGAATGTATGCTTCATACATAAATGTATTTTGGAAATCTGTGTGGAGAACAGCATTGTCATAAGTTCAGTCTGGTCTCCATAAACTTCCCATTTCAAAGAGAAAAAAAGACCTGAATCCTGCTTTTCTGGCAGAAGCCATGTGATTGTTGTGGACAGAGCGATGCACGTCACTCGTAAGAGAGAAGCAGCAATACGTTTATTGATATAAAATTAATGATTTAATAAAGTTGATAATAGATGTGACAGTTTAACAAGATTCAAGATGGCAAGGTACACTTGGTTATTTACTGCATAGAGGACAGGGTCAGACAGAGCTGTCAGGGAGACCCTCCCGTTGAGTCAGGGTTTCAGAAAGGACCCCCTTGCTTTCTAAACTCCTTCTCAGAGCGGAGTCTAGGTGCAGCTGGATTCAATCCTAGTCCCAGACTTGGTCAACGGTTTATGTCTAAAGGATTATATGTGCGCAATCAATCCTTTATATCACTTAGCTAAGATTTCAATGTTCAGCATGCTTTTAGTCACTTACTGAGGATCTGTTGCGGCAAGGAACCTCTCAACCTCAAGGAGTAGTAACCTTGAGCAGCGTCCTGACTCAAGTGGAGATCCTGGCATGCAGCTTGTTGTTGTTCAAGAGAGCTTAAAGGGCTCTTGAGCTGTGCACTATTTATGGGGGTAAGATGGTTGACCTATAGTCATATTTGCATATTGACCACAGAACCAGCATTGATCAAGTTATCCCTTGGCTATTGTGTTATCTGTCTCCCCAAAACCAAATTGAGCCCCGGATGCTGCCATCACACCTACCTGCACCCATTATGACCACCACGGGTGGTTATCGCTTGGGAAGGGTTACAGCAGATAAAGATCAGGTGGCGCCTGGAGAGGGGGGAAGCACACCGTCACAGTGATGTCCCTGCTTACGGATCTTCTACTACTCTTCATAGTCAAGGAGGTGAAAAGCAGTCCTTAAAGTTGACTATGTGATTTGCAACACTCAACCATACAAAATAATCGTTATAACAACATTATTAGTGGCATTTTGATACTTAGCCTTGGCACCAGTCAGCTGTTAGAATATCATGCAAGGAGAATGCAATGATGTTGAAAGCTGCACAGTGGGAATGGGATGAGCTGCAACAAAGCAAAGTGCAAAGTTACGCATTTAAGCTTACACAAAAAGCTGATTTCAACTGTGTGTTTCTAAGCTGGAAATAGCAGTGAGGGTGAAAATAATCAGTGGATCAGCTGGAAACAGGTTGACTATGGGCTGCCAGTGTGGTGCATCTTTAAATAGATGTGATCCTGAGACATCTCAGATGAGGTAATCCTACCCTTCCTAGAGAGGATTCAACAAGAATTTAGTGCACAATTCTGGGGAAAGAAAAGGATTTTTTAAACTGAAAATATTGTATTAGCACAGGAGCTATTATGTATAATCTGACCTTAATTATATTTAAATAAGACATGAAAATAAATCACGGAATCATGGAATTTTTAGAGTTGGAAGGGACCTCTAGAGATCATCTAGTCCAACTCCCCTGCTGATGCAGGAATGCCTAGAGCACATTACTCAGGACTGCATCCCGGCGGGTCTTGAAAATCTCCAGAGAAGGGGACTCCACAACCTCCCTGGGCAGCCTGTTCCAGTGCTCGGTCACCCTCAAAGGAAAGAAGTTTTTCCTTATGTTTGAATGGAACTTCCTGTGTTCCAACTTGTGCCCGTTGCCCCTCGTCCTGTCACTGGGAACCACTGAAAAGAGTCTGCCTCCATCCTCCTTCAACCCACCCTTTAGATACTTAGAAGCAAGAATAAGGTCTCCCCTCAGCCTTCTCTTCTCCAGGCTAGAGTCCCAGCTCTCTCAGCCTTTCCTCATAAGGGAGGTGCTCCAATCCCCCAATCATCTTTGATGCCCTACGCTGGACTCTCTCCACTAGTTCCCTGTCCCGTTTGAACTGGGGAGCCCAGAACTGGTCACAGTATTCCAGTTGTGGCCTCACCAGTGCAGAGCAGAGGGGGAGAATGACCTGCCTCGACCTACTGGCCACACGCTTCCCTATGCAGCCCAGGATTCCATTGGCCTTCCTGGTGACAAGGGCCCATTGCTGGCTCATGGATAATTTACTGTCTACCAGGACCCCCAGATCCTTCTCCTCAGAACTGCTTTCCAGCAGGTCCACTCCTATACTATAGTGGTGCCTTGCATTCTTCCTCCCCAGGTGCAGGACCCTACACTTGCTCTTGTTGAACCTCATTAGGTTCTTCTCTGCCCAGCACTCCAGCCTGTCCAGGTCACGCTGGATGGCAGCGTGGTCCTCCTGTTCTTCAACGTGTTTGAAGATGACATCCAGAACAAGTAGCTCCATAACCTTCCCAGGGACAGAGGTGAGACTAACCAACCTGTAGTTCCTTGGGTGCTCCTTCTTGCCCTTTTTGAAGACTGGAGCGATGTTGACCTTCTGCCAGTCCTCAGGCACCTCTGCTGTTCCCCATGACTTTCCAAAGACGATGGAAAGTGGTCTAGCAATAACATCTGCCAGCTCTCTTAGCACTCACGGGTGCATCCCATCAGGACCCATGGACTTATGGATGTCCAGCTTGGCCAAGTGGTCTCTAACCCTCAACTGAGGGAAAATCTTCCTCTCTCCAGACCTTCCCCCTTGCCTCCAGGGTCTGGGATTCGTGAGGGACAGCTTTAGCAGTGAAGACTGAAGAAAAGAAGGCATTCAGTAACTCCTCCTTCTCTATGTCTTCCACCACTAGGGCACCCATCTTAAGGTATTACTATTTTTGATGAATTTCTCAACGTTAGTACAAAGGACTGGCAGAGTCACTAGCTGTAAGATGGGGAAGATTATGGTTTGTCAGTGATGCAAGCAAAGTGAATATGATGATAATGTTTTTTTCTGTCATGTTGAAGGGCTTTTTCTTGTTGGAGGCAACATAATACAGGCGATGCCAGAGAGTATCTCTGGGTTGCCCCTGCTGTCACAGAAACCTCCAATGAAAATTCCTGACTTTCTATTAGTGGCCAGAGAATCTACACAAAATAATGGCTTATACTAGGCATTGTTCTAAAATGAAGCATGTTTTCTTTTTCTTTCCTGTCTTTTTAAAATACAAATCTTACAACCGTATCTCCAAACATCAACCGTATCCTCATGACTCCCCTTATAGAGCTGTTCAATTAGAATCCGCCTTCCTTTGTCTGCAGGCTATTTTTTCTATGCATATGAAATCCATTAAGAAAGTAATTAGTAAAGATTTTCAAGAAAGGAATAGAATTTTGGCATGAAGACATCACATGTGCTAATTAGCTTAAGGTCAAACAAATGTAACTGAGAACATTTTAGGTGCTTTTTTTTTATAATGTGACTGCTGGAGTAGCAAGAAGACATAGTAAGATTAGCAAAGAGCTTTCTCATTTAGTATGCTTGTTCTCTGCTGTCATGTAGTTATATCTAAGTTAATCTTTAAGTTAATTATAAGTCAGGTGATGAAGAAACTCAAAATGGAAGCACCAGCATTTTACTCTAGTCAGAAAGTTTCTTTTTGAGAGGGAAAGAAAATGGACATTTTATTCCCTTTAAACCTCATTTTTTAACAATTACTGACATCTTAATATGAAGAGAGTGAAAAATTTTGTTGTTGATATTACCGTCAATATTTGTGCTTCTAGGATGAGAAAATATTGCATACATATTCCAAAAGAAACCAATTTTTATGGCTGAAGACATCACCTTAAGTAAAAATTTTATAGACCTGTGTTTTCCAGTCCACTACTTGAAGTTGTTAAGGTAAAAAACATATTTACATGTAAAACAATCCCTTCTTTCAGCAACAGTAGTGACTCTGCACTGCAAGAGACATTTAAATGATGTCAAATATAATTGCTGTTTTTCTACAGTTTGTATACTTTAAGAAAGCCTGTTCTTCTTTCCAGTGTTGGTGAAAACATAGTATTTTTTCTTACTTTGATTAAACTCATGAATGAATTTTAGGTTCATAAATTTAGTCCCACTGACATAGTACCTTTCTAATAGCACTATTTTATTATGTCCAAGTACCAGATGCTGCTGAAAATGTTTTTCATCTGATTCAACTTATTAATCATAGATCAAATTCCTCAGTATCTTCAAAATACTTCAGTATTTGCCTATACACAAATTCAGTCACTCACATACTTCATAAAAAAAAAGTTTCCAATTTTTTAAAAATGTTCTTTTTGTTCCTCTTCTAGAGATGGATAATTAATCTTTCCAAGTATTATTCATTACAGTGTGTTCAGTCCTGAATTTGTTTAGACATCAGTCCTGCCCCTGAAGATGTGCATTAACAATCTTAAGTTTTCAGATGCCCTTCTCCCTCTCTTAATAGCTGAGAAACTTCCAGGTTGGTAATTTAATTTACCGATTATTGAGTTATACAATGTTGTGGCTAAGATGTGAAAGAAGTGGGTTCAGTAATATCAAATGTTCCTCCCATACTTATGTTCCCACGACAATAGGTAAGAGGAACACTATGCAAAAGCTGGAATTAAGGCCTGATGAATTTTGGACTATGTCTCTATTCATTTATTAAAGTTGGTTGGAAAAAAATCCCTTAGAAAAAAAAAAAAAGATTTATCAAAATAGTATGCTTTACAGGACTATGTTGGTATTGTTCCTCATTTTGTTTTACACTTGCAGTGTCTGGCAGTGTCAATGTTTTGACATGAAATGTGCATATTTGATTTTTTCTTCCATTTAATTTTCTAAAACAATTTATTTTGAAAAATAATCAAACTGGTCATGTTTATCAGCTTAAAATCCTTTAAACAGACATTTTCCTTGAACTTTTTTTTCTTCAGTATTTTTTAGACTTTACTTGTTATTAGAAAGATAACAATTTTGAAACCTCAGAATTCTCTTCAAAATGAAATTTCTGTTCTCTTGCAAGCACAGACAGTTGTTCATGCAACATGTTAACGAGGTCAGGAATTGGCATTTTTCCACTTTGTAGGCAGGGTATTGGTGCACAAAGAAATTACCAAGGTGTCAGTGCAGACAAGTGAATACTTATGAAGGGTACAGTTGGAGTTCTTGGGAGCAGGAAGTGGAAGACTGGTGAGTAGGTCATTTAGCCTACATTTACAAAAATAACTGTAGGTAGATGTAAGACTCTCAGTTTATGTTCCAGCTCTTCTGGACACACATTATCCAACCCAAATAGCTATACAAGTGTAATGCTATAATAACATGAACCAAGACAAGGAAGGCTAGATGTTAGCTAAGCACCATGTTTCAGTAACACCAACCCAGCACCTGCCTCAGAGAAGAGGTGGAAAGATAACGTGTACCTGACCTATTTCTATAGGCATATTTAATTGATCAGTCACCAGGTCTTGCAGGAAAGAAATCTGTCCAGGGTATTCTTTAGCATTCACTGAATAGTTTAGAAAAAATAATCTGAAGTATATGAGGCAGTTAGAGAGCATTCATTTTACTGTTATGTTATTGTACATGCAGGGAGCTCTTAGGAATATTTCCATTTCTTCTGCACTCTCCAATTAAGCAGACAGCAACAAAAGGGCAAATAGCACCGTTAACATTAAAAAAAAAATAAAAATATCTTTTTGGAATAAAACCAAAAGCATTTGCAAAACAAGAACCTCTGTTGTAAGAGATTGGTTGGCTTCTGAACACAATGTGCTGGGACCTCGCAGGTAACAGCAGAGCTGCTCCAGACCTCTCGCAAACAGACCCTCAGTTCTTTCATGTTACTTTTCTTCTTCATCTTCTCTTGTGTGTGCAGTGATGACTGACTCCCAGTTCAACGTACAACTCTGCTGCTGCTTGAGAGACACAAATAAAAGCGTAGTGAATGCAGTCACCCAGCGTGCAGCAGCCGTTCTCAGCAGAGAAAAATGCCTTCAATAATTAATGAGAGAAAAGGACGTGGAACCACTAAATCCAGCCTGAAGATGATTACAGAGCTGTCAGTCATCTGCAGGGCAATGTAATGAAACAGAGCAACTCAGCAGCCAGGATATGTATGAAAGTCATTTCCTATCACTTCTGCACATTTTCTTATGGGCTATAAAACTGACAATTGGATTATTGAAAGGAAAAACTGATGAAATATGTCTGTTTTGAATGGGAACGTATCTCACTAATATAGCCCGCACACACTCTGTCCTATTTTTATCCAGACTTCAGGAAATAAGTTATTCAAATGTATTTAAATGAGATTTCTACCCCACCAATGCAGTTTCATACTGCCTCATCTGTGTATCACGAACATAAACCAACATAGATTAAATTTATATTTAATTATTTTATTACTCATATATCCTTCTATCCAAGATATGTCCCTAAAATGGCTGTCTTGCGATTCTGAAAGTTACACTGTTTTTCATCTAAAGCAGAATTCAAATCAGTTTCTCAAGGCCGTTATTAATAAACAAGTAAGCCTAGTACCAGGCAAATTTTTGGTTTAGAAAAACAAAAAATACTCAGTCCTAACTTTTTTGTGATTGTTTTATTTTTTCTTCTAGATGATCTGATAGAAGATTCAAATTCCTTACGAAATCTCATTGAATTAACCAGATATAACGTGGTTTGCAAGCAGACGATTCTCGAAGTGCAAGGTTACATGGCTCTTCTGTCTTCCTACAGAAAGTCTCTGGTGTCCATATCCTACTAACATGCCAGAACAGGTCTGTTTTGAATTGTCGCCTGTCATACAAAGTCTTCTAAAGAACTGAAAGTATTTCTGAAGATTTTTGTGTGGTTCTGCTCTTACTTTCTATTTTTTAAGAAAGGAAAATTTGCTCAGACTCTGTCTTGCTATCTTCAAACACAGTGGGCAAAATTCTCATTCAGGTTAAGTCTGTAGTAATTTTATCACTGATTTTACAGATTTCAGGATTAGTCAGGACAAAGATTAACTACTGGACTTAACTATAAACTCAGAATGATACCTGTGTATCGGGTTCTTTAACTCTTTGGAAGTGCAGCTTACCTTACACTGAGGCTCTGCTGTGCTGCACAACTGCTGCAATGACCTAAGGGTCAGTGGGCTGCTAAAGAGTCTCATAACCAACCTCCTCTGAGTCACTGTATGGCTTCTTCCCAGATTTATGGATTCAGCAAATAATTATTACTGATGATCTCTTTCTTTCGTGGTTATGGTTACTATGTAAGTGAACAAAGTGGGTGAAAAAGTAGTTCAAGTTCGAGGGCTACAAAGATGATTAGGGGGCTGGAACATCTTTCTTATGAGGAAAGGCTGAGGGACTTGGTTCTTTTTAGTCTGGAGAAGAGAAGGCTCAGAGGGGATCTCATCAAGGCTTACAAATACTTAAAGGGAGGGTGCCAGGAGGATGGAACCAGTCTTTTTTCAGTGGTGCCCAGTGATAGGACAAGAGGTAACAGGCACAAACTTGAACATAGGAAGTTCCATCCAGACATGAGGAGGAACTTCATCCCTTTGAGGGTGGCAGAGCACTGGCACAGGCTGCCCAGAGAGGTAGTGGAGTCTCCTTCTCTGGAGACATTCCAAACCTGCCTGGACGCCATCCTGTGCAACCTGCTCTAGGGGACCCTGCTCTGGCAGGGGGTTTGGACTAGATGATCTCCAGACGTCGATTCCAACCCCAGTGATTCTGTGATTATGTGCCTTGGTTTCCATGCTTGTAGAAGGCAGACAGCAGTAGCTCAATGAATGAAATCAATTGCCACATATAAGAACATTTCCAGTTACTTTATTGGCTTGCATCTGTTTTCACTGGCAGTAAATTTGGCCCGAAGTTTCGGTTGTGTCCAAGGATAAGTGGTGATGGGTGCAAAACTGTGCACACAAATGGCAAGGCTCTCTGCAAGAGATGTGAATCTTAATTACTGAAGTGCTTTAAATCTAGTATTTTTAGATAAGTAACTTTTGAATAGTAATGTCTTGCTTAAGATTTGTCTTCTTATTTTGCCCAAAAAGACTGTTCTGTAGTTTTTTTGCATTGTACTTTGGAGAACATTTGCCCTTGACAGTGGAAGTAGAGAAATGTGTGAGACAACAACAATTTTGGCTTATGTACAGAATCAGAGACTTCCAGAGCTGAAACTGTGAGCTGCAGAAGCTTGAGCTAAAGATGCAAAATTTTGTATTCAGGACTTGTAAGGGATCATGTTGCCTGTGATCAACATACCAGGAATCTGTAAAACATGCTCATCAATGGATTTCAACAGGCTTAAGTGGGGGACGAGGTGTAATACAGTTGTTGAGATCAAGGTAGAATGACTGGATGTGAAGTTCCACACAAGATCAAATTTTGGTTGGTTTTTTTGGTATTATTTTTCTGAAAATAAAAGTATTTTGGTTGATGTCAACATGCCATAAAGGTAAGGTTTCCAGGCTGCATTCTGTTCCCTGATAATTAGCAATTTGTATAAGTATGCAGATGTTTGTGCTGCATGGCAGCAACATATCTTTCAGGTGCACCTTGATGATTTAACTGTTACCCGGGTCAATAGTGACCAAATATTAGCTTGCATCACCTGACAGATGTTCTGTGACACATAAGGAATTAATCAGCCGTATTCTTCCACTTCTCCAGGCATAAATACCCACGCCACATAACATGAGACAGGAACATTTTTTTGTCAGCTTCTAAGGCCAATAGTATTCAAAGATCTGAACTGAGGTATAGTGACAAGAACAGAAGGAAGGGTGACCCATCACATCCTATACTGAGTCTTTTACTGATGTACAGAAATTCCTTCTCGTTGATCCCAAACAAAACTTCCAAGACATTGATTTCCTTGTTGCCTTATTATTTCCTTTTTATGAAAGCAGAGCTCTAAGAAAACCATACTTTCTCTTTGCTTTTGAACTGCTTGTCCCCAGCACCAAAGCCTTCTAAGGAATTTTATATTGATTTTCAGCAGCCTCTCAAAGAACATCCCAGACTCTACTTTTGATGCATTTCTGGGGTTTCTTCATTTCCAGTATTTTGATTGTCTGTGTTTTGTGTCATCAGTAACACTGAACCCAGGTCTAACACTATTATTGGTGATACAGGAAAAACGCCACTTTTCTGTTTACAAAATGAAAGGACTTTAATTTTGATTTTCCCACTAAAGATTGTGTGTAATTGTCAATATATCCAATAGTACAAAAAAATATACTACAGGTGATTTCTAGCACAGTAAAAAACTTCCTGTATCAAAGCTGTAGCCTATTGAGTGATAATGAAGAAATAGGTTCAAATATCAGTTAAAATCTGATTGGTCAGACTGGTACCAGAAAAACTGCAGGTACACAAATGCTTTCAGATAACTTAGATCCCTGATTGCGAGCTCTTGATTCCTTGATTGACACATCTTATGTAAGTCAACTATATTTCTCCAAGGCAGTGCCTCGGTTCAATCCTAAGGATTTGGTTTTTTTCCTTTCAGCACCCAAAATCAACTTCTAAGCATGCTCAGCAAAGAACTCTTAAGCTGTAACTCCAGCCGCCTGCTGCATTGGTTATCCATGTGGACACAAAAACAGTGTCTCTTGCCATGTCTGAGACTCTTTATAGTCTTTACTGTCTGTGCTTCTGTGGTCTAAAATGCTGCTACAGTGAATAATGAAGATACTGTGGCATGATACCTGGCAGATGAGCAGGTCATACAGATAAGCAAGCTATGACATGGAGTGCAGGACAGTCAATGCCAAGGGAAAAGGTGTTGCTCTCTTCATCTGGCTGATGGCAAGATGAAAAGAAGACAAAGCCAGACCCTTCTTGGTAGTGGACAGTAAAAGGAGAAGAGGAACTTTATTATGACAAGTGAAATTCCTTTTAGATATTAGGAAAAAAGTTTTCACCAAGAGAGTGGTCAAAGGGAAGAGGACCCTCTTAGAGCAGGATCTTCATAGAGGAGCCTCTGATCTTGGAGATACTCTAGACTCTGTTGAGGAACCTGATCAAACTTTGAAGCTAGCCCTAATCTGAGCAGGGTTTTGGAACAGATGTCCTCCTTATATCCCTTTCAAATAAGTTATTCTGTGATTCCGTGATTTCCTATTTCCACGTTTTCCCACATCTCCCGTGTTTTGTACAACATATACGTGATCCACTCTTTTGAGATCTCTACTCCAACAATCACAGCTCCCTCTTTGGGAGGATAGTATCATCATCTCTCTTCTGTGAGATCTTCCTTCTAAAGGAAGGATAAGGCCACAGCACTGTGCAGGAGACAAATCATCATTTGTTGTGTCCCTAGGTTCAAATATGGGACCTGCTGGAGAGAACAGCCTTCCTGGCTGTAGCATAATGGCACTGTTCTATGATTTAAGCCAACATTTAGGGTATATCCTTGACATTAGACTCAAGCATGTAGCCCTAGGTTCTATTTATAGGGAAAAGTAGAAAAAAAAAAAAAAAAAAGAATTGTAAATTCTCTCCCAGCCATGCACACTGAAAATTTGAGGGCCTTAGGACTGGAATTGCTCTGTAAGAGTTAGGATAAGGAAAATATGGAATCAGTATCCAGCAGTCTTCACTTGCCTTTGACCAATTATAATGGGAATGCTTAGGGTTTTGCATTCCTTAGCAGTGGCAAGTGCTACGCTTAGTGTAGGTTTTGTCCCTCAGCCTAATAAGGCAGATGCTGGAGGGAGACTCTTTGGAAAGTGAAGCGGGAGAAGCCAGTGGGAGAGAGACAAAGCACTGTGTTGTAGTCAGTGACTGTAGCAGCTAGGGAGATGCGGAGCTACAGTTTTGTGGCTCTGTGGGAGTAGCCAAGAGCCCGTGGCTTATGAAATAGATGATGTGTCAGCTGGTGACAGCAGGGAGAATAGAAATAAGTGACTGGGGACAGGAAGGGGACGATGGAGTAAGGCTGAAAAAGCCCCAGGGGAAAAAATGATCAGGAGTGCATGTCTAAGCTTGATGGATATTTTATGAAGTAGAAGAAGCAAAATACTTGTCCAAATTACTTGTACATACAGCTAAATAACCTGAGCTGAGTAAGCAGACTTGTGAAACAGCCTGTAAAAGCCAGATCAGAAAACACTAGTAATTTTTCAAATGTATGGAGATAAGGTAGAAAAACCCACTGGAAATTTAATCTCTGAATTAGATATTCCAAAGGCCACAAGTCTTGGAAACGGTAGTCAACTTTATCACCCAAACAAGTACTAACTCTCTAATGCTGTTACTTTCACAAAAGAAACACACATGTAACTTCATGATTCAACCCCAGCCAGCAACAAGGACCACACAGCCATTCGCTCACTCCCTCCACCCCCAGCAGGGTAGGGAGAACAGGGAGAAAAAAAGGAAAAAAACCTCATGGGTTGAGATAAAGACAGTTTAACAGAACAGTAATGGAAGAGAAAAAAAAAAATTATAAAAGAATATACAAAATAAGTGATGCAATGCAATTGTTTTCACCACCTGACGATCGATTGATTGCCCAGCCTGTGCTAAACAGCGATTGCAGATTCCTGCCCCCCAGCCAACCCCATTAATATACTGAGCATGATGTCTATGGTATGGAATACTCCTTGGGCCAGCTGGCCCTGTCTATGTTCCCTCTCAGCTTGTATGGGAAGCTGAAAAAGTCCTTGACTTAATATAAACATTACTTAGCAACAACTAAGACAATATGTGTTATCAACATTATTCTCCTACTAAATGCAAAACACAGAAGCTACTAGTAAGAAAATTAACTCTGTCCCAGCTGAAACCAGCACACCTCAGTGTGTTGGTGTTTACCAAGGGGCCCAACATGTGTGGTGAAGAGCCAGAGTTAAGACCCTGTTCCTTCCTATCCCTCTGGTCTGTATGTTTTCCTCCTAGATAAAGCCATTCCTCTTTTCTACAGTGTGTTGGGGGTAGAAGATGCCAAGGCTGGTCCTGTTACATGGTGTAAGGGCAGTGTCCAGAGGACACTCCTAGAGAATGGTTTTGAAAAGTTAGACTTTGAGGTTGGATCATTCATCAGTGTAACCCTTTGGTACATCTGGAATCAGAACTGCCAAGGTGTTGGTTTGGATAAACAACCCCATTGAACATCACTGGATGAGAAATCTTTGATCAGACCAAATGGCACGAGGATTCTACGACCAGTTCTACAGCTCTGCATTACCTGCAAGCACTGGTTAGATTCTCAAAAAGCATGGTCATTTGTACCAATTTGCCAGCACATATAATAGGACTTTTACTCTAGTTTCATGTTTTTATATCAGCATTATGATAGAGGTAGGAGGACAGATGATACCTAATCTAACCTCTGCTGCATGGTACAAATAGGCAATGACTAGTCCTCTATGATACCTGTCATTAAAAAAGTTAACCTGTCAACAATTTTAAAGAAATTTGAGGCAATGCAATGAGAATGAGTTGGCGTAAAATAAGCATTTTGTGGAATATGTCTACAGGGTTTTTAACTACATACATGGAGGCAGGAATCTGACTTTATTGGCATTAACACATGAGCTGAAGTTCTCTGCCCACAGTCATGACAGACTCTGCTAAGCCTTTGTAAAGTAAGCACAGGACTCCTACTACTCACTGGACACTGCTTTACTCCAAATTATTGGCACGCACACCGTATCTGATTAGGGTCTTTTATGCAGAGAAATTGCTGGAAAGTGGAGTATATAAAAAGCATAGTCCAAAAACGCAGCCCAATTAGTTCCCTGTCCATACCCATTCTGCAGCACCTTCTACAAATACACTCTAGAAAAAAAATGACCTCAGAAGTGTTTGTAGGGAAGTTTTCTGGGATTTTTTCCACTCTGTGCTAAAAATCCTGACTCCTTCAAAAAATAGCCCTTCACAGAGCATCTTACAAAAACTGTCAAAATATCTATTTTTCATTTCCAATCGTTCATGTAGAAATGTTATCTTGTTAAAAGTCAATGGAAAAATGTTTTAAAAATGGAAGAAAAAGTACTTTTATGGCTGCGTTGTAGCCTGTATTTTTATAAAAATGTGAGTTTATGAGCAATTTTTAAAGCAGTGGTAGTTTTTATGCTCTGTGGGCTGGAAAAATGTTTAAATCTTGAAAATATGATAAAAAATTCTTGATCAACTGTACTAAAAATGAATAATATTGGAAAACCAGACCCAAAGTAGAGATGTTTTTGGAGCACAAATCTATTTATGAAATTTATGCATCTATAAACTGAAAAATACTGACTTTGCTTGAAACTAGTCAGTAATTGCTTAGTAATGCATCTCAGTAAGGCTCCTATCCAGCATTTAAGGTGCCATGGCAACTTCTGCAACTATATATTTCTGTGAACTTCTGGAAAAAGTTCTGATTTTTTCTTTATGTTTGTAGGAGCTCAAGAAAAGTATGTATATTTTCATCCTTTTGTAAACATTCCAGGGTGGCATTTCTTGTTTCTGTATCACTGAGTGACTGGGAGGTGGTAGGAGGGTTGTTTGTCATCATTCCTTGCAAGAAACAGGCATCATGCCCAAGAGCTGGTGTTATTACTGCTGTAGGATATTTTGTATAAACACCTTGTGATGTGACCTACATATACCCACAGCCTCTGGTGAGAATTAACGTTAATGTTTACAACATGACCCATTTCTCCCTGGCTTTTTAGTGCATCAGGAGCTTGTTAACATCACCAGCTGACTATACCATAACCAACTGTCTCTTCTTCTCAAGCACTTATACAATGCAGTAGTGTCAACGTAGGGTGAGACAGAGTAAGCACAATGTGGAGAAATGCAAAACCTGTTAAAAATAATAGTTTTGGAACACATAAAAATAGAGCGTTCAAAGAGCTGTGACAAAGGCATTTTCTGAGTTCTTTTCAAGTATTTTCTAGGAAATTTCCTATATGTTCATAAATATAATCATTATACAGTATATTAAACTTCCATTTTAATATTTTACAATTGCATAAAAGTTCTGTTCATGCATTATGTACAAAGACATAATTTTCTTTTTTTTTTTTTTCTTTTCTTTTCTTTTTGTTTCTTATTCTTAATTGGAATGAGATCCATGGAAGAAGTTCAAGATGAAAAGCCAGACAGGTAAAAATTTCAACTGTTGGGGGATTTAAGGAATACTTTTTAAAATAAAAGAACTGCCTCCTTACAATTTCTAGCTTGATATATGTGTGAAGCTCTGAGTATCTGCTTGCAAAGCCCACTGAAGCAGTGTGAGTGTTATGTGAAGTGTTATGTGAAGTGTCAAGGGAGTCCTGGTGTCCTCCTAGCTCCAAGCACCCTCCTGGAACATTAGACATCTTTGTAAGCTCTCAAGAAGCCACCTCTGCTCAGGGTTTAAAGGGCTGTTATAAGCTGGAATATTTCCTTTCCCTTTTCCAGTGAGCTACAACAATTTTCCCCCAAACAATTCCTGCTCCTCTTTCCAGTGATAATTCTCTGCAAGGACAACCAAACACCTTGGGAAAATCACACATTCAAGGACCAGAAACCCATATGTGTTTTGTAGGGCTCGAAGGGATGCTTAGCTATGAAGGTCAAAGCACGGGGAACACTTCAAAGTAAACTGCAGAGAGTTCCTGGCTGGATTTTGTTCTTTTTTTTATAGTGTCTCTCTGCAGAAGAATATCATGTTGCCAAAGGCTTACAATGAACAGACTGACACTTTTATATTACTGTAGTTGAAACAGCACTGGCTGTATCATGATGGATCACGTGTACTCTTTGGAGTCAATTCTTCAGATGCAACTGCTTAATTAAATTTTAAGCATTATTGATTTAGTTTACATAGCTTCCCCACTTCTAGCACGACTGAATCTGAACTTGCTGCACTCTGCAGCAGGGAAAAAAAAAAAAAAAAAA
>VYXH01005314.1:106370-125082 GCA_013397275.1 Burhinus bistriatus
GAACAAAAAAAAATCAAGAGTTATTAAAAATGAACGCACTTGGCTGGAAGATGCAGGGAATACCTTACAGTATGCGGAGCTTAATTACTGCAAGACATGTAATACTCTCTCTTCTGCAGAACAGAAATCTAAAACAACTGAGAGGGATTTGTGGGGCAGGTTCTTACATTGTGCACGTAAGGGTAGCAGGGTCTGTGCACTCAGTGGTGCTAACACCCTGTGGAGGCGAGGAATTGGCCCGATCTGTAGGAAAGTATTTGATCAATAGAAAGACAAACCAGCTATTAGTCAGTGATATTTATGATGGGATTGGCAGAACAAGTTTTTTTTTTTATTATTATTCTTCATTGTTCAATGCTCCTTGTCCATTGCAAGGCTTTATCTGGACGGTATGTCAGCTTTAGTGTTGGTTTAAGACAAACAGGGAGCCCGACAAGAGCAGCAAGAGTAAGCAGAATGAGTTGGGCTCAATCTGGAAAAGACTGACAAATGCAGGTAATGGATTTCTGATACATACAATTTGTACTAAAAAAGACAGTGATTAGCTATTTTCCACAGTCCTTGGGATAAAAGAAGAAGTTTTATGGAATATGTGACAATCTAAGTTGAATATTATAAAATAACCCTCCCAGTACGTATGAAATTCTAGAGCAATCTGCCCAGGCAGGCTTGAGGAACTCCTTCACTGAAGGTTTTCCAGGAGAGGTAATATACAGGGTGTTACATGTATTTTTGGTACATATTCAGTGCAACTGGTTGAACAAGAGAATCCCTTAAAGCCCAACGTTTCTGTGATTCTAGATTTATTGTGAGCTAGTCAAGACAGGCTGTGTCTTCTGGTACGCTCGTGTGCCTGCGGATAGAAGATGCATTGTGTGGGTAGTTTAAGCTTGTAAAAGGACTTTTTTTCCTTGATTTTCTTCTATTTCTGTGTTGAGAACCTTCCTGTACTTGATGCTTGCCTTGCTAATGGCTGTAAAAATGGCCTGGAGATTTAGCATGGAGCTTGGTTTTATTAATATATATATACATGATTTACGCAACTAAATAACTACCGAAAAATCCCTATAACAATGAGGGCATTATTGTACCTGGACATTGGCTATTTTTTAAAGTATATTATAAATACGTCAGTTGTTCTTTTATTACCCAAACAAAGGCTGCAGCACTCCTTTGGATTCTGTCTTAAAATACTGTACGTTTGTGACTGTGGTCTTTTCTCCCCTCCTTTTTCCCATAGGCACTCTCTTCACTAGATATGTGGTCTGAGCAAGACAACACCGAAAGAAAATATAAGTCTTCCAGGACTGCTTTCAGTTGCCACTTTAGAAAAAGCAAGAATACTTCTTAGGATAGTATTAGTATTAGTATTAGTATTGTTTTCAGCTGAAATATTTTAAGGCCGTTTTTCTTCTAATACTATAAAAACTTTTCAAACAATGTGCTAATGGAGAAAAGTCTGCGTTACCACAGCTGTGGCAGTACATAATGATGCGTTCATTTAAAAATACAGAACCCTCTTGAAATATAGATACTCTCAGTGGCCATGGGGAGATGTACGCAGCAGGAGTAGCAATGTCGTTGTGCAGGGGAGGGCATAGCCTCTCTGAGGAAAGGAAATTCAGACTACGTCTGTGCTGCCAGATAGCTCCAGGCTTGAGCTCACGCTCTCACCCAAACATTTATTTGTCTATATTGCCTGCAAGCAGGCAGCTCTGCCCAAAATGGGGGCAGGCTCACACACGCCACACGGGTAGCAGGGCTCAAGCTACCTCCCTCTGACTTTCAGACTGCTGTTACAAGCAGTGTGGAAAACATCTTTACATCTAGGGATGGGTTTTGGAGGCAATCTACCTGGAGGTGACCCGCAGCTTGTGGCTTCAGGCCTAAATGGGAAACAAAAAGGTTAATATGGGTAAAACGGAAATGCATATCCAGTGTGCATTTGGGATTCCTCTGCATTAACCTATACCCCCTGCAAATTTCACTTCCTCTCTGCATGCCTCCTGTGCCATCGCAGTGACTGTCCTTTCCCACACATTTTCTCCGTTAGCTTTCCCTAACACCGTGGTTGGCAGCACACCTTATACCTTACTCGGCCCTGGTGCTTTCTGAGCAGTATTTTGTCTACACATTCATCTGTAGTAAATAATCATCTTTGCTCCAGCCAGGCTACGCAGATGTGCATTCAGCTTTTGTCCACGCTCCAAGATAGAGGCTGCCAGGGCTTAGGGGCAATGTCTATACTCTGAAGCAGATCTCTTACACATTTTGAAAAGACTCCAGCCTTGCAGTTTCCCCACCGAGCCCCTTCTATAGAAGGAACCCTGCCCCTTGATTCCAGTGAACAGCGTGTGAATAGCGATCTTGGGAATGAAGCTGCAGAGAGCACCCGAGAGATGAGAAACAGCTTTGCTGTTCGTGAGAGCCCAGCACTGGTAGAGCCATGGGTGACAGCTACTTCCCCAGGCGGCTCTGCCAACGCACCTTTCATCCGGCTCACACGTTCTTTCAGCGCTTGTGCCTGGTTTTAAGGAGCAGCCAGGGGTTGTGCAGGCTGGTGCCAGGCTGGGTTGGTTTTGTAACGGCGGAGGGCTGAATGTCTGCCTGGAGATGAATGGGACCCCCGGACTGCACGGTTGTTGCAGAAGAAAGTTCTACAATGACATTCCCCGCATCCTCCCCTTCCCCTTCATTTGAAGATTTAATTAGAGCTTAGAAGCTAGGGCTTTTTAAATCAAGCCAATTATTTGCTTTTCTTCCCAAGGAAGGAAACTTCTTTGCTTTTTACTTGTTCCAATGCCGCCCCTTCCCAGCTCCGGCAACCGGACGCTCGCTGCTCCCAGTCCCGTTCGGCGACCATCACATCGTCTCACACTGCTAACAGAAAAGCCCACGTTGCTAGCGGTCTGTGGGAAGAACACAAAGAACTTTCTCCTCACCGACACACGTTGCTGGGTACAGAGAAACACCTTCTCTCAGGAAACATCATCATTTAGATGGGGGGCAGAGAGGCAAGTGGGGCATCCTTGACCACTCCTTTAGTTTGCCAAGATGAGTTTCCAGAGACAGAGGTGTTTCCATGCTTACTGAGTAGGCATCTGCTATGCCTAAACTACCCTGAGTTGTACTGTGCCACCCCAGCCTAGGTGCAGGCAGTGCCACTGCTGCTCTGCAGAAGCACCCCTCAAACCTCCGGAAAAGCAGCAAAATGGATGATTTCCCTCCTTCCGCCATACTCCGGAGGACAGAGAGAGTTGCTCTTGCCGGACAAAACATCCACCCTGTGATCAGAGGGCTGACATCCGGCTCACGCAGATCAGGGACAGAGCGTTGAAGGGACCCTGTAATCCTGCCTGCCAAAACTGTGCTTTTCTTGTGGTCTAAGCCAAAAACCTGACTGCGGGCAGTGCCTCTTCCTTCTGGACCTGTGCAATCGAGGAAGCTTGGCCTCAGCCTGAATGAAGTAAATTGGTTTTCATTGTTTAGGTGCCTCGCTCAGCTACATTTCCAACCCTTCAAATACATCTGTCTCATCTTATCTGTATCGAGAATTAGACTGAGACTTTCCTGCTCCACTTGATTATACAATATATTGAGCATTCGCGTCAGAGGGAATGGTGGGTGGTTGGTGCTTTAAATGGCTGTTCAGCCATTGGCTGGATAGAATTAATACCTGTTAGAGCAAAAAACACAGGAATATATTTAAATGAACTTCATGCATGTTCAACGAAACATATGCTTGCAAGAGGAGAGCTACACAGAGATGATAATTCAGAAGACAAATTTGACTGAAAACAAAATGTTTAATGGGACACTGTCAATTTTAATCATGTTTTATGCCAAAAGTCCAAAACAAGATGTTAAAACTTTTTTCCTTCATTTTCTAAAACATATTTAGATATCTCTTTTTATGATGAGATAAAATGTATTTGAGATTTTCTTTTTAATTTAATGTTATATTTAATATGAATTTATATAATTGCTTTTTGAAATAGCTAATATTTATATGATATACAGCACTACTTTACAGTACAGATTTCCTGAAGTGAAAGGTTTTTTCTTTATATAATTAAGATTTTTCAGTTTGATAGAATAAAATCTTTGGTTATTATTGCAAAGAAATGATCATATATTTTTGAATAGAAAACATGTAACTGATTTTTTTTTCAAAATAAATAATAGTAGGCTTTCTACTCTGGTTTAGAATGATCTTCTATTTGTCTGTCCATTGATCCAGGAAGGTAAATTTGTAATAATGCAGTTTTTTGCTTCATGAAGCTTTGAACGTTTTTTGGTTCACGATGCCCCGGAGACTTCTTTAGCGCATTGCTGAAGCAGAGCATCTACAGTACGTTCTGGGAGAGGACACTCAGACCACCTGGGAGATGTCACACTTGGAGCTCTCTGTGCCACCGCTTTAACAGGCTGAAATTCTACTGTACACCGTAACTCAATTACAGTATTAAACGTGATAGTTAATAATAATAACATAACAATATATTGATATCTAGTAATAGTTGTACAACTGTATATATCAGATTAATACACAGTTAAGGTCTTGCTCAGGGTCCGTTTCTAGGTACACACCCTGCATAGCCTTTAAGCAGATTTTATGCGTGCATTGTCCTTTTTCTACTAAGCTTCACTTTATCTGTACCGTCTCTTCTGTTGTCTTTTCTCTGAGCGCCAGACTTTGAAAAGTAAAGTAATCCGTAGCCTCATTTGAATAAAACTTCATAAAGAGTACTTGCGAGATACTGAAAATTCCAGTTAATTAAAAACTGATTACATTTAATCGTAGACAGACTTTCACCATACTGGGAACTATTTCACTTCAGTAGGCTAAACAGCTGTGAATAAAAGGATTACTGACAGAGAAAAACATTCTTCCTAAAGTAAAGGTGCACTAGCATGAAAATATCTCTTTGACCATGTGGTTTCTAAGACAATATGTGGATGATTGCATAGTTAGGAACAGTAGAGCATATTGACACCAGACAACACAGATTAGAAGATTAATAGTTTGAAAGGTGAAAACTGGCCATTATCTGTTTGTTACAGCAGAACTGCAGTTCTTCACGCCCAGTTATTCATTCATAAGTCGCCATGATCCCTGCTATTTTCATTAAATATATATATCCCAATACAGCAGATATGACCTTTACTATAAATTGGTTTACTCTTCTGTGAGCAATGACCCTCAATCTGCTATAAAACAGATTTTAGTGCTGCAGTTTGTTTATTTTTCTCCCCCCTCCAGTTTACCCACAGCTGCCTATTCCTTCCCCACGTTCCTCCCGACCCCTCAGCCCCTCATCCCCCTGTGTCTCCAATAAACTGTCACAGATTGGTAGAGTTGCACCTCTGCAACCTCAGTGCAACACCCTCAAATCCATAAAGTTGCCTGTTGGTTGTGCTGCAATCTTCCAGCAAGGTTTATTGACTTCCACTGCGTGCTGTGCCTTCCCTTTAATGTTAATGTAATTCATTACAGAGGCACTGATTGGGAACCTCTATGCTATACGATTATACAACTGCTTCATAGACAAATTTTGTACATGACCTGTTAGTAAAATTGCTGCTTTATTTTGAAAAGCTTTTTTAGTCTAAATTTGAATCTATAAGGAAATAAAAATATCCTGAAAGCTCTACACTAGAAATCAAATAAAATTTTTTTCTTCCCCCCTTTCAAGCTAAAAAAAGGAAAAACGTAATTTCAATTTGCCATTTAAAAAGTGTAATTTTGTTCTGATTTCAATGAAATTGAATGATAATATATAAAATATGATATATGTGATATAGTTAATATGTTAAAGGAGCATTATTTTACATTTTCAGAACTGTCATTTCATAGTTAAAAGTAACATTAGCGATAAATTCCTTGGTTTCAGTGACAATGTATTTTCAAATGGCAAATATTTCTTCCTGCAAATTCAACTAGTTTTTCATTTATAGCACTATGCTTTGAACACCTTCTTTAATGAATTTTGAATATTTCAAATTGCTTAGTAAAAAAAGAATTTCTACTGAAAACCAAAGAGATATTGAATGGTTCTGCTGAAAAATAAAAGGGCAACTACGGAAAGTGAAGGTATGAAAATATACAGGAAGGAAATTTCTATAAAATATAAGCTACTGACTTAAAAACCTACTGCTTTTTAACTGAGTTGAAATAATTGACCATGTCCATATTCTTAGACCATTTCAATGAAGTAAACTGAATTTGTTTAACATGGATGCTTTATGTCACCTGCTGGAATTAATGAGGTTAGCAGTGACAACTGTTGAAATTAATGTGTCAAAGGCAGTAAGATAACACGGTGATTTTCTAATGCTTCAATATATTGTCAATGGAGACAGATAAGTGCTTACTCTATAAGCATCAACATAGAATCATCATGGCAATACTTATGAATCACAATCTCAGACATGAAATAGACTGTATTTCATATGATATGGTTTGATTATATATAATATGCATAATATAACTTTTGCAATTTTTTATTTTACATGTGTGTATTTGTATTGTATATTCTAGCTTGCACTGGTGTATTACTTTCCATCCCAGAAGATTATATAAACACCTACGTTGCAAACCAAACTCCATGTGCATGCAGAGTCTTGCAGAATGGGTCTCTGGTTCTGGCGCCTTCCCATTCAAGAACATTCAAAACAATAGTACAAAGTCACAGTTTCCACTTTAAAAGCGAGTAACAAGGAGACAGAAAATAGTGATCATTTCTTGGTATATCTGGAAACCACAGTCTAGTTTACATTTGCCTGTTATTAGTACTGGCCTTTAATTCCCTCTTTGCCATGACCAATCAATGTTGGTTTTATTTCTTGATGAAGACAAAACACAAAGTTTTATGGGCAACAAACATGTTGGGAAGGAAATAAGAACACCCTACAGTGCTCCAAAATAACCTTTCATCTACAGCTACCCTGTACCATGAATCTCTTAATCTTAGATACTACAGCAAAAGATAAAGGTGTCTATTAACGGCGTAGACATCTATAAAATCCAAATTGATGCAGAAATATTCTGTGACAGTGCAGTTAGAGACCCTGAGATGTGTGAAAACAATGATGATCATTAAAATTACTTCATTAGTCCAGCTGAAGATCAGAAAGCGTGGGTCATTTTGTTCAGGAGATGAAAGCAGTGATCAAAGAGATGAGAGAGAATTTCTGATTCTAGGAAGACTCTTTGAGAAAGATGTAGGCCAAACAGTAAGTGGATCTCAGACATCTTGACATGTAGTAGGTGAAAATACCTTTGCCGTCCTTGACAAGACAAAGCTCTGCCCTGCAATAACGTCGTTGCTTTCCACAGCGATGACAAAGGTAGCTTTATGAGAAGGGGAAAAAACAACTCAGTTCATCTCCAGATTTCTTAAGTAGAGTCGAGCTTATCTGACCCAGGCCGCGTTTGTCATTCGGCAAACAGAGGCTGCCAACATGATGTGAAGCAGCGGCCATTAAGTGTCTGAGAACTGCCTTTGGGTATATCTTCCCATTTTCAAAACTACTTCAAAAAGAAGGAAGGCTACAAAATATATCAGGTATTCAAGAGCGTTGAAGCATTTAAAGATTGTCAAGCACTGCAGCACCTGCTGGCTCAGCCTCCAGAAGTGCACATCAAGGACACTGCGGCAACAACCAACACTTTTCAAAAATATTTCAGGAGCCAGGAAGAGGTAGATAAGTGTGCAGGGGTCAAAAGTGCAGCAGAACACCTTAGTTCAATAGAGATTAAGCAGTACTATTATTATCATGATTATACCTTCACACCACTTAGCAGACTTAACAGTGGCTTGCAGGGTAAGGCTGCCAGAGAGCCCACTTGACACCAGAGTTACTAACATTATCCTGCAAATTCTGGGCTAAGTAAATTCAAGTATGTCACATGGTTCGGTCATGACATATGATCCTAGTTGACTTCAAGGTCAAAGAAAAGAGGTGACATGGTAAGACAAGATTTAAAGAATAGTAAGCTGGAAATAGATTGCAATTGTCACCTGAGCGGAGGCTTAGAAACTGTTGGAGGACAGACTCCTTCCACCCAAGCTGCCACTGAAGAACAATTGGTACAATTTCAATGAAATGGAATTGTGTTAGAAAATTATGTACTGTTAAAGCCAAAATGTTTTTCAGAGATCAGTTTCAATAAAGTTCCCAGCAAAAAGGAGAAATACGTGCTTGCTAACGTGATCTGTATCAGGCAGTACCTTAGGATGTGGGTGATCTCATAGCGCACGTGCTTCCTGCTGTGCCTTGCTTTGGGTTTGTTTTCCCCTGCCACGTGCTGAAGCCACACACCAAGCTACATCAGAAAATGGACTTTTTCCGAAGAGTTGCTTTGAAAGCTGCAAAAATACTGTGTGAAAATTGGAAGAGTTTTGCTCATTCTGAGTCACCCACCAAAAGAAGAAAATAAGGAGATGGTTTGTCACGTGAAGTGTTGCTTCTGTGTAAAGCAAGCTTTCTGCAGTTCAGGAAGGTAATGCTGGGCCACCTGTAAATGAAGGCAGAATATGCCAATGTATTGCCACTGAAAAACATGCACAGGACCTTGTGTTTGGGACTGACAACACATGCTGATATAGATGTCTTTTAGGAAAAACATTTTCATGTGGGTTTATTGGATCCATGTGGATGCAATGCTTTTAGCGGAAACTACCTTCCACTGATACAACATGTTCCCTTCTCATGTCAAATAGCTAGATTTTTTTCTGTAGATATAATGTGTGAGGGGAAAATTAGATCTTTCTTCTTCCACGAGTATATAAGTAACTAGTCGTGTTTACTAGTATTGCCGTCATAGACAAATATTTTTTCAGCCACTATCAACTTGTCATGTTAACTCAGCCAGCTCTGAAGGTTCAAAAAGCACTACAATTAACTTACCTCCACTGCTTGTATCCTTGAGGTGATCCACCAGGTAAAATCTGAGAGACATTGCTGGATCATAGAATCATATAATCATAGAATGGTTTAGGTTGGAAGGGACCTCAACGATCACCTAATTCCAACCCCCTTGCCATGGGCAAGGACACCTCCTGCTAGACCAGATTGCTCAAAGCCCCATCCAGCCTGGCCTTGAACGCTTCCAGGGATGGGGCAGCCACAGCTTCCCTGTGCAACCTGGGCCAGTGCCTCTCCACCCTCAGAGTGAAAAATTTCTTCCTGATATCTGATCTAAATCTCCCCTCTTCCAGTTTGAAGCCATTACCCCTCATCCTGTAACTACAAGCCCTTGTAAAAAGTCCCCCTCCAGCTTTCTTGTAGGCCTCCTCTAAGTACTGTAAGGCTGCTATAAGGTCTCCCTGGAACCCTCTCTTCTCCAGGCTGAACAACCCCAACTCTCTCAGCCTGTCTTCATAGCAGAGGTGCTCTAACCCTCTGGTCACCTTTGTGGCCCTCCTCTGGACCCACTCCAACAGGTCCATGTCCTTCTTACATTGGGGGGTCCAGATCTGGACACAGTATTCCATGTGGGGTCTCACGAGAGACAAGTAGAGGGGGTCCCTCCACCTGCTGGCCATGCTGCTTTTGATGCAGCCCAGGATGCAATTGGCCTTCTGGGCTGCGAGCGCACATGGCCAGCTCATGTTGAGCTTGTCATCCACCAACACGCCCAAGTCCCTCTCCTCAGGGCTGCTCTCGATCCATTCTCCACCCAGCCTGTATTTGTGCATCGAATTGCCCTGACCCACGTGCAGGACCTTGCACTTGGCCTTGTTGAACTTCATGAGGTTGGCACAGGCCCACCTCTCAAGCCTGTCCAGGTCCCTCTGGATGGCATTCTTTCCCTCCAGCGTGTCGACTGCTCCACACAGCTTGGTGTTGTTGGCAAACTTGCTGAATGTACACTCAATCCCAACATCGAGGTCACCCACAGAGATGTTAAACAACACCGGTCCCAGTACCAACCCGTGAAGAACATCACTCATCACTGCTCACCATTTGGACATTGAGCTGTTGACTGCAACTCTTTGAGTGCAACAGTCCAGCCAGTTCCTTATCCACTGACTGGTCCATTGGTCAAATCCATGTCTCTCCAATTTAGAGACCAGGATGCCATGCGGGGTGTGTTTGGGAAAGGTGGCTTTGTCCGTGACTGATCTGTATCTCAACCAGGAGAATCTAATTTTCCTAAACATAGTAAATGCATCAATAGGAGATCATGAATTTCCCAACTTCATTTATTTCCTAAGAATTAGAAACTTATTGTTTAAAATTAGTATGTATATATGCATAGCAAGTTTATTTAAAATAAGCTGTAATTTGCATGAACTTTCCATCATTTTTGCAAAACAATGTTAATTACATTATTTAATGATCCAGAGCATCTCCGATTTTTACCTTTCACAGTTTTCCATCTTTGTAATTGCAGTCCTAATTTCCATTACCATAACTGTATTGCAAAACAGTGACTTCAAAACAACCTCATAGTATAAGCATTCTCTTAACTTGGAGGCCAGGAGGAATGTATAATTAGCATGTTATTTTGCCTAGAGGGTCTTTTTTTCTCTAATAACCAAGAATTCTGTCCAATCAGAGACACCTTGATCAGAAATTCAAGACTCCTGAATGTTGTTTAAAGCCCCATATGTAAGTATATACATATATTTCTATATATATGTGTCATAGTATATATACATATATTTATATAAAAGTCATAGTATATACACATATGCTATGACTCTATACAATTACTGTTCAAATCTAAGAAAAAGGTGTAAAAGAAAACAGAGCATCACTCTCATTCCTAAGTTCCAGCAGAGGCCGATTTGCAACCTGCCATTACTAAGTGAATAACAAGACAAAAAATGGTGCAGAATTTGTCCCAAGCTAATTTGAATTATAAATCTGATTTTGTATTTACAACTATAAATGTGAATATAAATTTCCAAGGGCAAAACAAATATAAGTTCAAGTAATTCCATCATGTTCCGGACATGCTCAGTGTCTTTACACACTCTTTTAAATCTTTTCACTATGTTAAATGCTGCCTGTCTTCATGGTATCCAACTGATTTCCAGCAGAATATTAAATGTTTTTCTCACATGTAGCCCTATTCTGATTACTTTCCTTTTTCTTACCAGAAGAAATCCTCACATTGATTTCATTTATACTTTCTTCGTTACTCTTTTTTTAATCCTAGCCATGTTGACTTTAATCTCTGTAGAAAGGATGTGCCTGTGCGTATGCTCGTGTGTTTGAAGGTTCTGCATTTTTCTTAGATAAGAACATCATGTAATCAGTTGATATTTATGACTGTAACTGAGGAAAGTCATGAATATATTGTTTACTTTTAAAAAAGTGTTTGAAGTAAACCAGAAGCTTTTGAAACTAGTTTGCCTGGTGATCTCACATACATTATCTGCATGCTTATACAGCTCCACTGACTCGTATGTATTTACTGATAACTTGCCAAGGGGATGCTGATACAAAGATTTAAACTGGAATTAGACTGAAATGAAATTACAGTGCTTTTTCTTGTTCCTTTCATAAGCAGATTTTTTCCACTGGTTTCATGACAACTGAATATTAATTTAATTCCAAGATTCAGAATGATTAAACTCAAATTGCAGCAGATTTTTTTTCATGGAGCACTAAAGCCAACTGTATTGTAAAATATGCAGTGACATTCTGCAAGAGATAAAGATTGTTTACTGTACATTGCTGAATCCCAAGTAATCCTCCTGAGCTTTTGCCAGTGATAATCCTTCCTATTGCTATTATAAGTACTAGTGATAACTCTTCCTTTAACATACAGTGATAATTCTTCCTCTTTACCTCCATAAAACTCTTTTACCCTCATAAAATTTCAAATAAACCAACCCAAACTTGCAAAGCAGAAACAAATCATCATCACTTGTAACACAGAGATAATGCAAAGCGTGTCCAAAGGCTGCAATTAATCCTGGGGTAGCAGCATTCAAAAATTCCAGCACACAACAAAGACAGGGATCATTACCTGCTGTGTTTTGCCTAAAAAAACAAAGGCATATGGATCTCAAAAACTGCTGGTTCACTTTCTCTTTCTGGTGTGGCCTGAGAGCTCAGGCAGACTACCTCTCCTCCTTTTCCTTCACTGGAAGTTGTCTGCTTCTGCTGGAAGCTCTTTGAGCAAGGTATTGTCTCTCCCTTTATCTTTGTGCTGCATTCAGCTGTATTTGGCACAAAGAAAGAAAACACTGAAAGGGGTACAAAGAATTAGGCTGGAGTATGCTGCTTACCAGCCAGACAAACCCAGGAGCTCCAGTTCTCTGCCTCAGTTCAGTAAGCAGTTTAGCTGCGGTGCAGGAGGAAGGGGAGTGCAAAAAAGCTAAACATGCTGTTGCTTCAGCAGCCCCTACCTAGTTAACTTGTTATGGTGCCTGGCACAATGAGAATGAGAGGTTCAAGTAGCTATCTATTGGCGAAATAAGCAACAAAACCAATTTTCACTGCATATGGAGAGGTTTTTTTCTTCTCCTCTCCTCTCCTCTCNCTCTCCTCGTTTCATTCATGCCAGCCTCTCACAGACTATTTTTGCTACCAACCATCACAGGAATAGGAACAGACAAGTTCCTACCTTAACAGTGAACTAAGTGCTATTCTGGTTTACACCCACATAAATTCAGAATAACTTCATTGAAATAAATGAGCCAGAGCTCCAAGTGGTGTAGATGACTTTTTCATTGGTCTCAGTGAAACTACACCAATTTTCTTCAGATGTAGATCAGGCTCTAAGTAAATCCAATTTATGTTCGCTTACCGGGGCACTATTTGGCCCAGTCTCAAAGAGAATAATTTGCCCTCTCCAATAGCATGAAGTATTTCTTTTCCTTCACTTTTTCCCTCTGCTTACCTCTCCTGGGGGGAGAACATGATTTTATACTCTACAATTAGCATAATTAGAACAATTTAAAAAATTTACCTAATTATTCCTCACAACACGCCCAGGAGGTTGGAAAACGTTATCACCCATTTATTATAACTGGGGAAATTATGTTGAAGAGGTTAAATGACTTGCCTGAGGATGGGTTGCAAGGCAGTGGAATAGCTTGTATTAAATCTCAGTAATTCAAACTTCTCCCAGCCATGCCCTAGTCAATGCACAGGTCTGACCGTATTTTGTGTCTATTGGCTATTATCTCAGCTTGGTCACTCAGCTCCTCATGTGGCGATTCAGTTGCATGCGTTCTTCACTATACTGTCAAGAAGTGGCTAAGCAAAAAGTTGATTGACATATATTATTGAGTGTAAATTTTGTTTACAGAAGTAACTCAAATAGGTGTTACTCTCAACATGAAGCAAGGGTGAGATGTTCTCTGAGAACCCAAATAAAAATGAAAAAAAAGTACTGGAATAACACAACGCATTACATAGTAATGAATCACCACTGTTGCATCTTAGCTATCTAGGAGCTCTGAGGGAATAAATAATGAAGCAGCTGAATTGCTGTTTAAAGATACACAATTTATTGTTAAAAATCTGAAATAAAAACCTGCTACCACAGCCAACTGGGTTGTAGCCAAGATTGCCTAAATCTTTCATAAAGTGCCAGAGGCAATTGTCTTTTATAGATATGCAGGACATACCTCAGCAGCAGGAAAAATAGTCAAGAAAATAATGAAAGATAAAGTTATACATTAATTTAATGTATACAACATGGTAGGACTGAAGGCTCAGGCTTCTCATGGCCAAACAGTACCTCTCTAAGCTGCCGACACTCATTTAGAGTTAACAAAATAATGAGTAAGGCAGAAATGGTGGATAAAATTAATTCAGGCTTTCAAAAGACTTTTGATAAAGACCCTTACAAGAAACTCTTAGGGAAACTTGGTAACCATGGAGTGAGAGGTAAAACTTCACATGGATTAAAACCTCACTAGGAGATAGGGAAAAAGGAGAAGAAATAATGTTCTATTCTTCCTGTAAAAAGAGGTTAGCAGTGCAGTAGCCTACACACCAGTGTCTTTTGTCTGTGCCAAATCACAGAGTCCATACTCATGAGCAGCTCCATTGAAATCTGATGCTAACTATGGTGGGAAGTTTGTTGTTACTGTGCTTCAGGAAGTTTAAATAAGGTTTAGAGGACATGATGGCATATTTATAGGCAGTCTGAAAGGAGAGAGCTCAGTAAATTAACCATATTAGTTGGCCGTGCAAATCTAGTGGATTTAGTTAAGAGCTGAGACAACTAAGAAGGACCCCAAAATCATCTGAAGTGGTTTTGTAAATGCAGTACTGTGCAGCTCACTAGTTCATCCCATCAATGTCTTGGCTGAAGCCTTTGTCCAGATTTCCTACCTGCTGTTTTCCTTTGGGACAGTGATATATGTGTTCACGAGATCCCATTTTACCTCCTTTCTTTGAGCCTCTATTTTAAAGGAATGTCTGCAGAGAAAAAGAGAGGAAAAAGAAGCAGGACCAAATTTCCAAATAAATGATGCATGAAAATTACTGTGACCAAAGTAAATCTTGTCATGTGAGGGAAGTTAAGATATTTTTATCATGGATCTTGAAGCAAGAGTGCGAGCTTCATCCTGTACTTTCCTCTGAAGTCACCTAGTCTTGACTCAGGTGGAAATGTGTACCTGACCACTAGGTGTTAGCCAAGCGGCTAATATGTTGCTGGTCACATCACTCAGTGTGTACTACTGGATACAAAAACTAATGTGCCTTAACCATCCTTATCCAATGTGGTAGCTAAGCACACAATGCCTCTTCTGTGTTTTCTTAATGTAACATTATATAAGTTTGCTAGCTTCCCTCAAGCTGAACATTATCTCCGAGAAAGCTTTGTTGTCGCTATGAAATAGATCTATTCCAAATTCCACCTCAAAATGCTATGCATGTTCAAAGATATGAATAATGCAGTTGCTCTAGAAGAAGAATAAATATGAAAAAAAGGAGTGAAAAAGTAGATTAAAATAGATGGGAAGATGATGGCCTGTAGCCAACTATGCAAAACCAAGGATGAAATTCTGCAAGCATAAAGGAGAAATAATTCTAGTAGGAAGGCTGAGGTAGACGAGTTTGTCTCCCTTTGCTTAGTACTACAGCTCAGAATCAGCTGCCTGAAAATGCCTGGAAAATGGACTGGTCTCTGGGGTGGAGAGTGAGGACACAAACTTTGTTGATGGTATGAACTTGCTTGAGTTAGTAAAAATGAGAACTGACTGCAAAGATTTGCAAAAGGACTGTACAAGGCTAAGTGGCTGAGAAATAAAATGGAAAATGAAATTCAATGTGGATAAATGTAAAGTAATGCACATAGGTAAAAGCAATAAAGCTTTAGCTACAAAATGTTGGGCTCTGGTATGACTATTATCATTCAAGAGAGAGATATTGGGGATATAATAGATAGTTCTATAAAAACATCAGCTCAATATTCAGTAGAAGTCAAGAAGCAAATCAAATATTAGGAATTATCTGGAAATGAATAGAGAACAAATAGATGCTGTTATTATGCCAGTGTATAAATCTATGGTATGGTTGCATCTTTAATGTTTTGTGCATTTCTAGTCTTTCTGTGTCTGACAGAGCAGAACTGGAAAAGGTATGGGTAAGGGCAGCACTGCTGATGGAAGGTGTGGATGTTATCTGTGCAAGAAAAAATGAAGTAGACCGGGACTTTTCAGGCTGGGGAAGAGGTGGCACAGAGCAAGAGTGACAAGGAGGAGGTGAAACGGGATCAAATTGTAGCCCATGAGCTTAAAGTCGTGAGGTGATTCTGTCACACGCTCAGTTCAAAACAAGCAAACTGAAGTAATTTGTTATACGCATGTGAAATGTATTGCTGAAAGAAGCTACGGGTACTAAAAATTACCATTGTGATAAAGGTGCCTGCGTACCCCTAGAAGGAGAATCCACTGAGGGTGACAGGATACTGAGCTGCCACCTCTGTTTCAGGAAGTCCCTGGCTTGTAAAAGGATGGAAGCAAAGGACAAACACTACTTTCTGGCCCTTCTTTTTCCCCAGGCATCTGTCCCTGCTCTGCCAGAGACAGACTATTGGGCTAGGTGGAGTTTTGATCTATACGTCCCACCCTCTGCAGGTAAAAATCATTCCTAGAAGGCAGAGAGGTGTATGCATACATGAAAAGTGACAATTGGAGGGACAGAGAAGCCACCTGCGCAGCAGGGAGGGAGGGCAGCAGAAAAAGGAGTATCCAGGCAACATTAGGACATTGCATGTTATTGTTTTATCCTCTCGAATTTACAAGTGAACAGTCTTCTACATATCAAAAAGGGCTTTTTGCAGTCAATGGGAGTTGGTTTAGGCCCTCAGGGCAAAGCTTTCCTTCCCTCTCCTGTACATTCCCAGTGCAGATATGGTTTCCAGATAGAATTTATCCTGAAGAGCAGAAAAGTCACTCCATGGTGACTCAGGGTGCATCTATTTGTCATTCCGTCTGTATCTCTCACTATCCTTTTCTTGTGTTTTCTCTGATAAGGGACCTTGGTGACTGAAATATAGATCAAAGCCCCAGCCTAAGGCTGGTCAAAAGAAAAGGGAAGAGAAAAAAGGGCATTAAAAAATATATCACTGAGCTTAAAGGATTCTTTCTTTTCTTATTTTCTGCCCTTTCTATTTGAAGATTTTTCTGTCTCATCCTGCATTTAGCATATCTTACAGTAACTTTGAAAGAGAAGCAAAAGGGAGAGACTAAACAAAAGATGATTTTTCTTTATTACATTGTAACTATACTTATTTCTAAACTTGAACTGTTTCATTGTGCATTGGGCGAGATGGCGACTTGTGCTTGATCTGCCATGTCTGTGCTGCTCACTAACCTTTTAATGATTGCTGACATGAATCCTCACAGAGCCGTGAGTCCAGTGACTTTGATCCTCTGTGTTTGATTGCTTTGGATCTAATTACATTTGTGTTGTTATGTGTTAATTGTGAGGAAAGATACATAATTTATCCTCTAATTTGCCATAGTACCCGTATCTGAGATGCAAGGTCTAGACCGATTGAAATGTCATTTCATACCATCGAAGCTTGAATACATTAGATAAATGCTGTCTTGTCTCACATACTTGAAGAGAGGACAATTCTGAATATGAATACAACTGGAAAGTTAGTTGTGTCCATATAATCTTTCTTCTAGCACAAGCTAGTCTGTAACACCTCAAAGATTTATATAAAGAGTTCCATTTCATTTATTAAATAAATATACTGTATAACTGCACTTTTTATTCCATCATTTTAATTCCCATAGCTTCTCCACACATTTTTCTTTACTATTGTCATAAAAGTAATGCCCAAGCTTTTTCCTGACCCCAGAAATCCAGTGGTTCTACTGCAGCAGGAGGGCATTCTTAGCAATCACACTTTTTCATGGATTTTATGAAACAGGTACACTGTTTTCATTGCCTACAGTATGATTTAACTATATGCAGTTTTATTACCTTGCCCAGAAGTGGTTGTTAGGGTATAGCAATAGATCAGCATAGCTTCACCAAGCTCAGTAAAACTTTACTCCCTTGGATCATTTGATGTGATGCTTTTAGTGGGTATGTGCTGCTGAAAACAGGATCCTTCTTTCATCCAGAACCAGAACAAATTTATGTGAAGTTAGAGATATGGCAAAGTTAGAACCAATATTTTCTGTTAAAACCGTCATTTGTGATAGCAAGGAAAAAAAAAAGTTCCCCAACTTTTTCAAAATCTTAGTTTGATGAGGAAATTTCTCTAATCTTACTATAACAATAGTGCAAAGGGCTATACTCTGACAATTACTTTTATCCAAAACCTACTAACATCTCTGAAAGTTCCTCATGAAAATGATAACCTCAAAATATAAGCCATTTACTGCCAGATGTTTTGCAAGCTGTTCTGTAATATCACATAAAAAGCAATGAAGTAAAGACAGAACCATAGCAATATATATTACAAGAAGCTAAAACTGGGATGGAGAAGGGTGTTAGCTTCATAAAATTTACAGTAATGTGAAGAAATCAAGGTGTTCTTGCAAACTGAGTGGAGCCAAGCCAGTTTTTGAGGGATTTTTTAAGATCAAGCAGAACATTCAGTTTAGACGTGATTGAATAAATGTACACATTTTGCAGCACACCATGAACACCGGCAAAATTTCCTCCCTATGGAACCAAATGAGGAAATAAAATTTAGGGCTTGAAGATCCCATTTTGAGGCTATAGCTTTCTCCCATCCAAAGACCTTTCTGGAAGAGCCACTGATCCTGCAGATGGATCCATGGTAAAGCATCTCACATGAGGCACGCCAAACCACTAGTCTGTGCTGACAATGACCTTCTTGATCTCTTGTTAGGTTTCTTTCATTTTCTTTGTCTGTAGCCCTAAATTATTTTGAGCACTTTCTGCTAGTGGTGATAGAGGGGGGCACATTCATTCTGACCAAGGGTAGTACGTTGGTCAGGTGGAAATAACAGACTTTGGTCATGAAGGCGATGAAGAAATGAAGCGTATGTAAGCAGCTCTTGAGTTTCAGGTTCAGAGCCCCTTTTTTACTTTGGGACCTAACAATTCAGCCTCAATACACTTTGCCGTAGAGCTGATGCTGCTTTGAAACAGTGAGGATGTTTACTGGCAGCTGCAAACCAGGGAGGCTGACAGAAGCAGCAGGTGATTAAGCAGAGAGGAAGGTGCAAAAAATAACCTATAATTGCAGAGGTCAACAGTTTGGGCATGCTGACTAGATTTAAAAAAAAAAAAAAAAAAA